>MPNW01000504.1:82203-110687 GCA_011800805.1 Hirudo medicinalis
ATCCATCCATCCGTCCGTCCGTTCGTCCATCCATCCATCCATCCATCCGTCCGTCCGTCCGTTCGTCCATCCATCCATCCATCCATCCATCCATCCATCCGTCCGTCCATCCGTCCAGCCAGCCATCCATCCGTCCAGCCAGCCAGCCATGCATACATTCGCTCGTCTTGCCATCCATCCTTCTGCTGTATGGAAATTTCCAATAAATACTTTCTAAAGAAGGACTGACATTAAGTAATTTATGCCTAATAAAATTATGATTTTCACGAATTATTACAAATAATAATAGTAATAAAAATAATATTAATTAATTAACATTAATACTAATATAAATTGGATGATAAATAACTCTTAATTGTAATTAAAATATTAACACATAATTCGATCGAAGTGCTTTCATATTTAATGAAATGACTTTTAGCAGAATTCACCGCGGGGAGCATCTAAGATTTGATTAAATTATGGAATAATAAGAACGCACTGACGTGAACCTATGTAAATGCATCATCACCACAACCTCTGCATTCATCAACATCATCACCATCATCATCACTAACAAGGTCATCATCATCAACATCGCCGTCATCATCATCACTAACAAGATCATCATCATCAACATCGCCGTCGTCATCATCATCACTAACAAGGTCATCATCATCAATATCGCCGTCATCATCATCATAGACATCGACATCATCATCGTCATCATTCTCATCATCATCACTACAACCACCACCACCACCATCATCAATAAGAACAGCATTATCAGCATCGCCATTAACATTTCCACCTTCACCATCACTCCGATCTTCATCATCATCCTTATCATCGTCATCATCACCCTTATCATTGTCGTCGGCATCATAATCATCATCGTCGTCATCGTCATCGTCATCGTCGTCGTCATCATCATCATCGTCATCTCATCATCATCATCATCATCATCGTCGTCGTCTCCGCCGCCGTCGTCATCATCACCATCACCACCACCACCATCATCATCATCATCATTACCAGTACCATCATCACCGTCATCGTCGTCATCACCGATTCCTTAAGGACTCTGATAAAGAAATGCCTTGATCATCTGATAACATCGTGAGACGGAAAAGCTTTTCGTTCTGAATTCTTGCGACACACAATCCCATCCTTCAAGTATCTTCTTTCTGTAACTTTTAGCCTTTCCGTCGTTAACCACCGTGAACCCCGTGACCTCTACCCCCCCGCGGCGTGGGTGGGTGGTTGGGTGTCTGGTTGGGGTTTTTTTTTGTTTTTTAGATTTATTGTTTTTGTTGTTGTTTTTGTATGCCTTTTGTTTGTTTAAAAATAAGAAAAAGGAAAAAGCAAGGATGATTTTTGAACGTGGTTTTAGGAGCGAGTGAATGATGGCTTGGTATTTGGAAGATTTTTGGATTTCAAAGTTCTATTAATTGTACAGGTTGTATTAGTTGTACAGGTTGTATTAGCCGTACAGGTTGTATTAGTTGTACAGGTTGTATTAGTTGTACAGGTTGTATTAGTTGCACAGGTTGTATTAGTTGTACAGGTTGTATTAGCTGTACAGGTTGTATTAGCTGTACAGGTTGTATTAGTTGTACAGGTTGTATTAGTTGTACAGGTTGTATTAGTTGTACAGGTTGTATTAGTTGTACAGGTTGTATTAGTTGTACAGGTTGTATTAGCTGTACAGGTTGTATTAGTTGTACAGGTTGTATNGACTGCTTCCTCCAACACACAAACATCCTCCTTCAATGAGCAGGTGCTCGATATTTAAACCAACTAATAATTACGCATTTGTAATAAATAAGTTTTATTATCATTATTTTTTTAATATTATACATTATATTATATTATATTTTTATAAATTAAAAGTTATTCCACGCAAAATATCTGTTAATATCCGGATTATTATTATTTTCACTTATTTAATCATCAAATAAATCAATTGCTCTTAAATTCAGGACCATTGACTTAATTGCACGCGTTGTAATGAATGCGGATTCAAAATGCATTATTCAATTAGAATGCCTGTCGTTACAGGTGAATGGATGGAGGATTAGGTGAATGAATGGACAGATGGATGAGTGAATGGACGGACGGATGAATGAATGGATGGACTTATGGATGAGTGAATGGATGGATGAACGGATAGAAGGATGAACGGATGAACGGATGGTTGGAGGGACGTATGGGCGAGTGAATGGATGGACGGATGGATGAATGGATGAAAGTGACGAGTGAAA
Source organism: Hirudo medicinalis (assembly GCA_011800805.1). Taxonomy (NCBI): domain Eukaryota; kingdom Metazoa; phylum Annelida; class Clitellata; order Hirudinida; family Hirudinidae; genus Hirudo; species Hirudo medicinalis. The sequence continues at coordinate 84,447 of MPNW01000504.1, forward strand.
GAAGAAAACGGGTCAGATGCTTATTCACGACGCGAACTTCCGTCCGAATAATGGAATTTCGTGGATTAATGGAGAATAAAAAAATGAAAGAAACTTTCGGGATGAAGTGCCTTCATCACGCATGAGTTACGAAGCTTGACTTGAAAATGCAGCGCATGAATTATGAATTATTGACTGTGAATTACAAAATATAAATTATTGGCTGTGAATTAAAAAATATGAATTATTGGCTATGGGTTATAAATTATGAATTGTGAATTATGACTTTTAACCACAGTCTGGGTTTCTTGATGATTGAGTGAACGAATGGATGAGGTGAGGAATCATGGAAGGATTGAAAATGAATACATGAACTCAATGATTGGCGCTAATAAATGCAAATAATTAAATGAGTACTAAAGTAAAAAGTAAAAAACAAAGTATTAACTAAAATTAATTAAAAAATAATTATAAAATAATAATTATAATAATAATTATTGATTAATGAAAAAATAATTAATTAATTAAATTCCAGAGTACCATTCATTATTGTTATAATCTCATTACAACAGGTTAATGATTACAAAGTAATCTAATCAACTGTATCCAATTTGACAACAATACCTAGCAACAACATCCAACAACATCCAACAACATTCAACAACATCAAGCAACACAAACTCATCAGACACTCGGCACTCAAAAATCAATCACCAACCATTGACTCGACTGACAACGTCCTTGTCGTCCGTCGGCTCCTTCTGAACGTTTAGGGACTGATTGTAAGCATCGGAGAGGTTCTTAAGGACTTGAAAGGAGCTGACGAAGGTGGCAGGGGAGCCAAGGAACAAGGCCCAGAGGCAGACCTCGTACTCGGTGTTCTCGTGCAGGTGCTGGATGTTCACTGTTCGATGCTTGCCATCGATCTTCTTGCTGTGTTGGACGATGTTGCTACCGCTGGCCTTGTAGCGCACCTTGAAGCCTTCGACGAGTTCTTCAAACTCTGGCAGGACTTCCCAGTCCAAGCTGAAGGAATCCTTCGTGGAGGAGGTGATCTTGAACTCACTGAGGTAATGACTACCGATGGAGGACGGCGGTTGAGAAGGCGATGATGATGATGACGACGATGGTGGTGTTGTTGGAAGTACTGATGATGATGATGATGGTGGTGGTGGTGATGATGGTGGTGATGATGATGGTGGTGGTGATGATGGTGATGATGATGATGATGATGATGATGTTGTTGAGTGCGTCTTCATTGTGGTTCCTGTTCGAATTAAATGCGCTAAATTTAGAAACAAACTTCATTCCTAAGACGTCTGCATCCTCACAACGATTTGAATGGAATTGAATCAATGGAACGACTAATGAAGTAACCAATTAATCTTATGGTTAATTAACCAATCTTGCGTGCAATAAAATGAATGCACAATTACTCTTATTTGTTAACGCAATTGTACACTTATTACGTATTGTTAACATTAATACCATTAATTAAATCAATCAACCAACTTTATTACGTAATTGATTTACTGACAAGCCTCCAAGGAAGGGTGAGTCATAAATATTCAGTTACCAAGTCACGGTGTCAACGTCCGCCCGTGACATTCCATGTTCACAGGCAGTTGACCTCTGAACTTTGATCTCAACTTCGCTGACGTAATTGTTATTGATTAACAACAAATATAAGTTATTTTAAATTTAATGCAATAGTGCAATGTAAGTTTAATGTAATCTACAATAAGCATAATAATTAACATAATAATAAACATAATAATTAACATAATAATAAACATAATAATTAACATAATAATAAACATAATAATTAACATAATAATAAACATAATAATTAACATAATAATTAACATAATAATTAACATAATAATTAATATAATAGTTAATGTAATAGTTAATGTAATAGTTAATGTAATAACTAACAGTAATTAAGGTAATAATTATTTATCACTAAATCCATTAGTAATTGAAATTGGTTTTAAAGCTTTTCCTTCTCCTGATTAGAAACTACGACCACCCAGGGAGCAATAGAACCTCGTTAAGCAGACTTTTAAACTTACATTTTAAAATATTTTTTATCATTTAAGAGCTAATTCTGAATTCATTTACTTAATTTCTAAATTATTGCTAAATTATGAATTCCGTAAAGTTTTGTAATACCTTTGGAAAATCTGGTTGATTTTGGATTAAACATGAAATATTTTCTTATTTTAATTGTTAATTGCGTAATTATTTGATTATATTTATTTGTTATTATAATCGAATAATTGAAAACAATTCCCAATTAAATAATAAAAGAATCGTGTCCTTCAAGCCTGCACTTATTAACTCCAATCACAATTTGCAAACAAACAAATTTAATGACTAATGTTTACATGCCTAGTGTTTCATAAATATTTACATAAGTGATAAATCCTCATGTTATTGCTAAGATTGGCTCGCATAAAAAGTCTCAAAGTAAACATTGAATATCTGTTTATTCTGTTCCGGTGTTATGCAAACTGTGTATTAATACAAGCGATGCAACATACAACTTAAACAAAACTGCGTGGTGCTGTGTACTTGATAGTTCCTTAAATAAATATTTCCTTATTGAAGTACCACTAACAGATGTTATCTTAGGCTGTCAAATTTAAGATTCAAAATATTTTCTTAAAATAATAACATTTACACTGCTGTTACAACGCAACAATTAAAATAACGTAATGCAAAAAATACTTTTAATAATAATTATATTATATTACATGTACTTATCAATTATAAATGTTATTATTTATTATTAATTATTTATGCGCATTCTGATGAAATCATAATAACTCTCTTATAACTAGATCCAAGCACTTCGGTGATAAACACGAACTTCACAGCGTGGTTAGCTGATGAAATAAAGTGGAACATTCTAAAAGTGGAAACGCAAATATGCCTCCCAACATCGCACGACAAAACGAACAATCACTCGCTGCTGAATGAAGTCCTGGCAAATATTTTTATCGTCTTCCGAGGCAGATTGCGAATGAAATGGTGAGTTTCTAAACTTCCATTCTGACGACTGTTTTTGAAAGGAAATGACCAGGTTCAATGTTCAATGACAACATTTCCATGTTAATTCTAAGCTGTCTTACGTGAATTACAACTTGTGATTTTGTCCATGTGCTTCAAACTCCATTGAAGCCACCACAAACATTAATTAGTTGATTGAATTGAGTCCTACGCATGAAAATATTGAACGAATTGCGATTACTTAACCATCAGTTTATTATTACGCAACAACATAAATAATTATTTAGCTTGTTAAGAATATAATTTATTTTGACGGTTATTAAATCATAACCAAAATATCCCTTACCTCGGTCGAGCAGAAATGATAACAAATTTCAAATGTTGCTCTGATGTGAGTTTCTGCAAATGTTCTTCAAAAGGAGACCAATTCTCAGCTTTCAACGTTCACTTTTACGAAGTTCGTGTTTGAGAGACTTTCTCTCGCGAATTGAATGTTAAAATCTAACATTTCAATGTTTACAGTCGTGCAAACTAAGATGAATTTGTCAATCATTCACGCTTGAAATCACATTCGATGCGCTTCGTTAATTTCAGTTGCTTCAGTCTGAAATATTACGCAATCTTCGTCGAGATAAGTAAGAACAACTGGTGCCAACAAACGCAACTCTCAACTTTCCTGGCAACAAGAAAGGAGATATAAACATTCCCCTGCTCGTCTGCCAATTTCCCTCCCTTTTTATCACCTTCTCTCCTCACTCGCGAGGCTTCTGTACCCCTCCATTTCCAGACTGTATTTTTATTTTTTTTTATTTTGCACGAGTTTTTATATTTTAAGCAGCAAAGAAAAGGTTTTTATCGAGCGTTCAAGAACACTTAGCTACAAAACCTCGTTGAGCGAATGAGTTAAGAGTGCCTCTTAAAGATGAAGAAAAATGGTCGATTTGCGGTCATCAAAATATCGTCGTCATCATAAAATGAAGTTCGTTGACCATGCTGAAGGTCGGCGGTCAACTGTAAGTCAGAATTGTGATTCAAGTCAACAACAACAACAACAACAACAACAACAACAACAACAACAGCACCTGCCACTGAGGGCAACAAAAGTTCTTGCTGTTGCTTTGTTTTGTTGACGACAAACCATTAATTACATCACACATTAATGGGCACCAACGTACTGGTGATGTGTGAAGGTGTTCCCATCACGGAAGTTATTGTAACTCTCACTGTAATAAATAAATAAATAATTTATTTTGTAATTACTTAAATACTACTCAATTATAAAATGATTCCAATAAATGATTTATTGTTAAATCAAATAAAGAATTAATCAAATATTACTGAATTTTATATTAATTCCAGGAAAGATATCAAGGTGCTTCTAAATCCGAGTCTTTCCAGAGCCAACTCTTTTGAAACCTTCTTCAATTCAAGTTATTGAGAAATGATCCTCAATTCTTTTTCCATTCCACGGATTTCAAACTTCTTTTCCAATTGAATGAGGTTGAAGTTTGGAGAGCAACTCGAGTCATTTGAGTTCATCTTGAGGGGGGGGGGGCATCCTCTGTTTTTATTTTCGAGGCGCGAATTTCAGTCTTAAGAACGTCTCAAGAGCTTGTAGATGTTTACATCAGTCGTGAACAGATCAAGAGTGTTGCTTCAATTTAGTTGGAATGAAATTTGAAGTGCCTTCAAAACCAAGGAACCATGCAAGAAATCATCATCACAACCGAGGCAATTCTCATAAAATGAGAGACTTAAATTTTTGATGAATTTCAAATACTTGGTGGATGTAATTCGTTGTAATTTGTTTGTAATTTGTTTGTAATTTGTTTGTAATTTGTTTGTAATTTGTTTAATCTGGAATAATGAAAACACGTCAAAAATAAACCTAACTTTTACTCAATTACTTCGTTTCACCCCTGAATTTACTCACTCGGAAGCTTCATGATGAATGTGTTTTTCCTGCGCTACTCCAATATTTTGAGGGCGTCCAAGTGAGGTCATCCAGACAGACGCATAAATCTGTCACGTGTCCAAGTTCTGGACTTCAAAAATATGAAACAAGATTCCCGAAGCTCTTAAATTTTGCAGCTAAATTGACAATTCCGATTCTTCGCATGCATTTATGTTTGAGGCCCAGTTTTCCAAATCCGATAAAACGCAAAAATAGATTTCTATGAACAAGAATAGGAATAGTTTCATTCTTTTAGCTTGGTTGCATCAGAGGCGAACCAATGAACTCGTAATAGAATCTTGCAAGTGTTGGAAATAAGCTTATCTGCTGATATCACCAGTGCCGTATTTAGGCATGGTCGAGATGTGCCACCTGGCTAAATCCTGCGCCGGCTATTAGATTTATTAATGCATGGAATCTCAATAGTTAATTATTCCTAATTAGTGGTTAGTTAATGGTTAATTATTCTTAATTCGTGGGTAATTATTATTATTAAATATCCTTAAGAGCTGTTAATGCAATGAAACAAGATCAGAAGACTTCTTAATTACTTCTCACAAACTCAGCAGAACATCTGAAGGATTTCTAGACGGCGGACAGATGTGTTTGTATGTGTGTGTGTGTGTGTGTGTGAGAATGAGTATTTATGTATGTGTGAGTGGGTATTTATGATGGTGAATGAGTGTTTATGTGCATGTGATTGAGTATTTATGTATGTGTTAATGAGTATTTATGCATGTGTGAATGAACATATGATAATATCAATAAAACTTTTAATAACAACGTTATCAGACTAACATTATTCATAATAGCAAGAAATCATTAGCAAAATTCCAAAATTTTAATTTAAAGGAGACAACATCTTGGCGGAGGAGATGCCGGAATGGAAGGGACATTTATTTCCATGAACATTCTAATGTGGAATGACAACTTGCGTTAGCATGAAGTTTAATAAGCATGACATACCGACAAACAAATTAATGAATATGGTCGTCCAACAGTTAATGCAAAGGATTACAAAACAATTTAAAGTAATATATGTTCATGCATTCCTGCAGTAGTAATGTGTCGTGTTCGCAACCCAGTTTGCACTTAGGAAGGAGCGCTACATAAATGGTCAACAAATAACGCCTTTGACGCTATGCTATGCATATGGCGTCATATAAATGAATTGCAATCAAACAAGACAAGCGATACAAAGCGATGCAAATCGAATCAAAACGAGACAAGGGAGGATAGAAAGAAGAAAACCAAATTGAACAGCAGCAACAAAACAATGCACAGTCCTCGTCAGATCGATTCTGTCAGCGGGACAGCATTCACTGCTAAACTTGGAAGATTTAGAGGCGAAGAGCCTCTCTCTTTCGTTAGAGATAATATTAATAATAATAATGATAATAATAATATTAATAATACTAATGCTAATAATGACAATCATTATTAATTATAATTATTATAATAATAATATTAATTAAAGTAATAATAATATCAATTAATTATTGATAATATTTTTATTATACTACTAAAAATAATAATAATAATAATAATAATAATAATAATAAGGATTATGATGATTTTAAAATTGATTAATTTTCTGAATATTTTGATTTCAACCATGAAAAACATTCCAAAGTGAAATTAAAATTTTTATCGAAAATGTCATTAAAACATGAATAAGAATAATTTAAGAATCAAAATCCTTTCAAGTGAGTGATGGATTGAACTTCTTTTAACCCAGGAATCAATTTATTTATTTATTATTATTATTATTATTATTGTTATTTATTATTATTATTATTGTTATTTATTATTATTATTATTATTGTTATTTATTATTATTATTATTATTTATTTTATTCATTCAACTCAACCGCAACGGCTGGAAAGTCAATGACGCCAGATCTCAACAAGAGTCCACAGGCAACAAAATAACAATAATTTCAACTTAAATCAAAAAGTAAAGTCGATAAAAAAAATTCTATCGTTCTTGTTTAACTGAAATTTAAATGTCATCCCAGAATCTTTCTAAATGTGTATGTGCGCTGTTCCATTTTTTGGAACTGTTCTGGCTCGTTTTTCCTGGAATCATCCCCGACTCTTTGCTGCAGTTTTCTTCAATCGTTCCCAGTGCCCCACGATAACTGGTGTTGTTTTTACTTCAACTTTCCACATTCTGCTGATCTCAATTTGCAAATCTTTATAGCTGAGAATTTTTTCGTTTAGTTTTTTCATAACATTTTGGTCGTCAGGTATGGAAATTTCAATCAGCAGACAATAATTTTTTTTTTCTGTTGAAAAATATGATGTCCGGTCTATTAGCAGGAATTGTTCTGTCTGTCAGTACGCCTTGGTCCCACATGAGGGTGATGTCATCGATACTCACCATAGGCTCAGGTTTTTTTAAACAATATTTCTCAGTTACTGGAACATCGAAACTTTTACATATTTTCCAATGGATGTAAGCGGCAACTTTATTGTGTCTTTCAGTATATTCTGTTGGAGCAAGCATCTGATATCCAGCAATTATGTGTCCTACAAGTTCCTCTGATCTATGGCACAATCTGCACGTGCTGCTCAGGTCTTGCTTCAATAAGTGTTTTTGGTGATATTTTGTTTTTAAGACCTGATCCTGCGCTTCCATAACTAAACTCTCCGTCTCCCCTTTCAATCCACTGCGATTGAGCCATGTAACTGTCATTTCTTTATCTAATTCCTGCCTTTTCAATATTCCTCAGGTACTGTCCATGTAGCGGGTTTCTCTTCATTTCTTCCAATTGTTTTATTTGCATCCTTTTTGTTAATCGATCATTTTCAATCCAATATTCTTCTTCAGCATATTTTGAATTTTGCTTGCTTTTTTCAAGAGTAAGAATATTTTCTTGAGACTGACGTTCAGTTTTACTATTTAAGATATATTCTGATAGTCCAGTATAGCCTGCTGATACATTGACCAAACCTCAAGTAACCATCTACCTGAATGGAGGTCCATTCTTTCTTTTAACATACAACCTTTGCACTTCAACTCTTGGGTTCATTCACCATTCAACTCAATGGTGCATTCCATTGATGGTCATAATTTTTCTTGTCTTTCTTTTGATTTTCTCCATCTCAGATTTTAGCCATTGCATTATTCCGAAGCCATAAGTGAGGACTGTTATTGCCCAGCTATTAATGGCCATGATTTTGTTCTTTGCGGTGAGTTGGGTTGTCAATATTTTTCTTATTCGTCGGTAATATTCTTTTTTTTACATTTTCTTTCATGACCTTGTTGTTGTTTACATCATGTTTTTCTTCCATCCCAAGATATTTATAGAATTCATCTGCTTCGAGTGAACTAATAATTTGGTGGGAATCTGTGAGCTGAATATTCTTTCCCGCATAACTTTTCCTTGCTTTATCTCAACTATAACATATTTTTCTATTCCAAATTCCATTTGAATGTCTTTGCAAATGTTTTTCAACAACTCTCAAGTTTGTTTTCACATGTTCATGAATTGTAGCAAATAACTTCAAATCGTCCAAATACAACAGATGGCTTAGCTGCTGCTCAGAGCGTTTGATATTGGTATGAAAGTCACGCAGAATAGTAATGGTGATAAAGAGTCTCCCTGAAATATTCCTCGTTTAATAAAAATGACTCCTGTTTTTAAACAATCATTTCCACTTGTCAGCATCGTTGTGGTCTTCCATTTAAGCATTGAGCATTCAATTAAATTTTTGACAACTTCGTTAATTTTGTAGGTTTTCAATATTTGCTTAATCAATGAGTGGGGGTGCTGTCAAACGCTTTTCTACAGTCTATCCAAGTAACATACAGATCTTTTTTGAATTTCTTTGCATGCTGCATCACCATCTGACTAATAAGCAACTGATCTTTGCATTCTCTACTTTTTTTTCTGCATCCTTTCTGCTCTTCTGGCAAAATATTGTTTTTCTGAAGATGGGAATAAATCCTTTCCGAAATCAATGCAGTCAAGATTTTGTAAATTACTGGTAAACATGTTATCGGTTTGTAATTCTTCGGATGCGAAGTATCCTGTGATTTTTGGCAGCAAATAAGTAATTTCTTTTGTCAACCATTCAGGTATGTTAATTGAATGTTTCATTATTTCGTTGTAAACAGAGATCAACTGACCATGAAATGACACCAAATATTTTAACCAAAAGACCAGGAGACTTCCAATTCTGTAAGAATTTAATTGTTTGTTTGAGTTCCACCTCTTCGAATTCTCTCCATTCATCACTGTGCAAATTTGCTTGGGCTATTTCTTCTTCTCGAATCCATTTTGCTTGATAATTGTGTTTTACTTCTTTTTCCAATATTTCCTTCTAAAATATTTCCACTTCAATAGGGTCTGGCTTTTTTCTTACTTCAATCTGATCTTTATTGATTTCTCTGTAAATTTTTTCTGATCATCTACGAACAGTTTGTTTTGTTGGAATTGGGCACTGCGTTTAGTATATCTTTTTAATCTTTGTGTCGTAGCTTGCAATTTCGTTCTTACATTATTTTCAAGTTCGACAATTTGTTTCAGGCTCATGGCCGATTTTTCACATGTGGCCATCATCTTGTTTTGGACTTTTTGGCTGGTGTTCCCTTTTTTGAATTGCTTTATCATGGCCAATTCAGGTTGGCCGAATGGGTTGCGTTCCTGCATGCGGTCGTAATGGCAACAGTCGTAATTTGTCGTGTTTTCAACCCAGCCTGCACCGCCAGGGAGCGCCCTCGGGTAGGGGCGCTATATAAATGGTAGATCGATTAAAAAGTGCCTTCACATCCTGCCTGGATACATAAGGCACTCAAAAATCGGCTAAATACAAATTCTTTTCTGTACTTGTTTATGTTTCTATTTAATCTGATTTTCCATTTTGTTACCTCGAATCGATAACCATTTTTAGTTTCATGTCTCTCTCTTGCAATCACAGCAGTCGCGTAAATCCACACATTGACCTCTGTCAAATCCACACATTGACCTCAGTCAAATCCACACATTGACCTCAGTCAAATCCAATGTCATGTCCTTGGTAATATTACTCAGTGCCTTGTTCGCCAATTCCATCTCCTTGGAAACTAGTTTTATATTATTTTTTTATTTAAAGGCTTCCTTTCTTCAGACGTGCATTGTCTTGCTTCACTGAATTTCACAATGATGAAACTTCTGAATCAAGAATGTTTTTATTTTGCAAACTTCTTTACAAACAAACGTTGACCTCGGAATGAAGATTTCAATGAGGAAATGAATGTTGGAGTAAACATTTGAGCATTCTAAACATTAAAATGTTTTTTTTTGTAAATTTAATCAAATAAATTTATTTTATTTTGTGAAAATATCCTTGAAAATGTCAAAGGTTTTTCAATGCAAAAATTCAAAAGTGTCGTCGGTTTCTGTGAATTGATTTGTTTCACATTTCAGATGGGAATCAACATTTGTTGGTGTTTATTGACATTCAACAATGAAGCATTTAGAATTTCGTTCGAGCAAAAAACCATCCAATAATATGATTTTATTTCTTAATATTTAATGTTTATTATAAGTTATATTACAAATTATGTTACTATTTTATTTATTAAATAAATATTATTTATTTATTTAATTGTTAATACTTTTGTTGCAGATTCCTCTGACCATTTACTGAAATCGTAGGTCCATTTTGAATGTAGGATTGTATGTTGTTTGTGAAACATTAAAGTTAGAAGTTGAAAAGACATTGGAGTATTTAATCCTCATCATGGAGAATGTCTTAGCAGATTTGTTTGATTTGTAAAAGCTCCAAATACAATTTATTAGTTATTCAAGTTATAAGGAGGTGTGGTGAAATTAATTTAAAAAATAAATTAATGTTGTTGTAACCCTGGCGAAAGCGTTAATTAAGTTCAATTCAGTTTTATTCACTGAATACTGGTTCAATAAATTCATTAGGAAACCTCCCATGTTTGATGACATTTATTTCAATATTCTCAACAGAACTCGGTTATTTTTTTCAACCAAAAGTCAAAAATGCAAAATGCAACATTCAAACATTTATCTGCAAAAATGAAAAAAAGGTCAACAATGTCAACCGTGAAACTACAACAACAGATTCACTTTTACTGAACTCCTGCAAACAATGTTCCCTGGAATAACTGCATTCCGTTGGAAGACGCATTACTGTAATGACTTTTATTTCTATCACAATGGACAAATGACTAGATGGACGGATGGATCTGTGGAGGGATGGATGAATGAAGGGATTGATGGATGGATGAGCAGGTGGATGGATGAAAAGGTTGATGGATGGATGAGCAGATGAATGAATGAAGGGATTGATGGATGGTCAGTAAAAAGAATTGATTACTCTTCCAGGGTAAGCAAACATTCGCCTTTAAAATCCACTCCTTTTCAACTTTTTGTGTTTTTGTTTTTATTTTTTTATTTTTTGAGAAAAAAATTTAAAACCTCCTAAAATTTCCTCAAAGCCAAAAAATGCTTGAAGAACGTCTATTGCGACAAACTCTTGTCAACATAGAGAAACAAAATCACTCCCCACACAATTTCTTGTTTGCACGAACCTCAAATTTCTGTTAAGAAGGAAATAAAACATCTTTTAATGTTTAAAATAAAAAAAAATCAACATTTGAATTCCAAGTTGCAATTGACATTAAATTGTTTAAAACAATAACAAACAGGACAAAATCAGGCAAAAATATTATTCAACAAATTGCTGAAAACCTCGTCAAATAGTTGTTGACATGGAAGTATCATTTCCGGTTTTCTGCCCTCAAATCCACCTCAGGAAATATGGTGCTAGGTTTTTGGAAGAAATGTGAAATATTATTTTTTCAGTTATTTCGTCGCTCGATATTCAGCTAAAACAAAACCCACTAAATTATTCCAATTATGGATTTTGTTAAATTCACATTATAATAAGATTATAATTAATTAATAAATAATGAGTACTGACAGTAATAATTACCAGATAGTTAACTATATTTTATATTAGCTGTTTTAATAATAAAATTAGTAACTACATCAACACTGCAACTGCAATAATTATGTTAAATTGACATCCTCATGAACTCACATAATATAATAATAATAATTTGTTCATTTATATAGCGCCATAAATGTGAGCGTCAGGAAAAGCCAAAGTCCTCCACTTGAGACGCCCTCATTAAGACTTCACGAAATCCTCTTATCTTTATGACGTCACCCTCGGGTTATAATTAGCAAATAATAATCACTAACATCTTCGTAATCTTCGGCCAGAATGATTCTAGGTCATATTTATTTAATATTTTTCCATTTAATTGTATGACATCCTCGTATTATGTTTTTTTACTTATTTAAATAATTATTAGGTTAAATACTTTATTATGATTTCGTTGTTCATTGTTGCTATAATTGACTTACGTAATATTGCATTATGTTTCAATGCATGTTGTAAACAATATTGCAACAACACTGAAACAACAAATCAACAAGGTCGAAACAACATTTCTTTGTTGCTTTGTTTGGAAATGTTTTCTGTTTAAAAGTGGATTGGCAACTGTGCTTCTCAGATTATCTGCCTTCTTTGATGTTATTTGGTTCACGGACCTTAACGCTTCACTGTTAACTCATCAAACTCATTTCAATAAAACCCCGGGGACTTAAAATAACTGGTTAATAAATACTTAATTGATTGTTCGGAGTTTTTTCAATTAACTTTTTGTTAAATATTATTCTTTAAGTAAATTATTCAGTTGTAAGTTGAACAAACTATTTCTTGCATCTTTTGAAAGTAAAAAATTCTGACATTTTGGCAGAATATTTCAGCAGAGTTCCTCGTTGAAATGACAACCCTGGGCTCTTCGTTCTTGAAAACATTTCAAAGTCAAATGTCAGTTGAACGTTGTGGAAAGCAGAAATAAGACACTTCCACTAATAGATTTAATAGGTAAAAGATAATATGGTTACCCATTATTCCCCAACACTAATGATAATAATAATAATAATAATAATAATAATAACAATAATAATAACAATAATAATAATGATAATAATAATAATAATAATAGCAACAACAACAACAATAATAATAATAATAATAATAATTCATCTTCTGAACTCATCATGACAAACAATCAATCAACCAAATAATCAAACAATCAAACAATCAAACAACCAAACAGCCAAAGAACCAAAGAACTAAACAACTAAACACTTAGCGTGCAGGTTGGCATTCCTGCATGCGATCGTAATGTGTCGTGTTCGCAATCCAGCCTGCACCGCCAGGGAGCACCCTCGGGTAGGGGCGCTATATAAATGGTAGATCGATTAAAAAGTGCCTTCACATCCCATTCGGATACAAAAGGCACTCAAAAGATCGGCTAAATGTTAAACAACCATACATTCAATCAACCAAACAACCTTGTTGATTGCAATTCCGATTCCAAAGTACGCTCAACAAAAGGTTCGTTAACAAAAGCGATTCTAACTTTTCATTGTTGGACTTAACAATACTTCGGAAGTACAAATTTTAATTCCTGTTTTTACGACTTGCCTCGTAAAAAATCACAAGCGGTTTTGGTTCGTCATTGGTTCATTAGCGCATGAATATTGTACTTGTATTCGTAAGGCTTGTAATATTGCCATTATTCGTCATTTGTAAATTTGACCCTTCTAAGAATAACAAATATTTGTAGAATTAACTAAACGTTTTCGAATTGAATGTCAGATGTCTTCAAAAAAGATTTAAAAATCTGTCATATCTCGGGATGTGTCTCTATTTTAAAAATTGATTTATAAGAATGTCTCAGGCATTGCTTGGCACAATTCCAACGAGTTGCACTTTCTGTTGAACCTCCACAAACAGCGCAACAACCTGGAGCTCATAATTCTCTCTCAGCAAACCTGACAGGACGATAATTCAGCGCTTCAGCAGCGGAAGTGGTGGCCTCATTTCCAGGCGGAAGTGCAAAGTGAAGCACATGCGAAGGAATCGATCATCCTTGGAAATGCCAAATCCCTGCTTCTCCTGTGCTATTCAGTCTATCCAGGCTTATCTATCTCGGTGTGATTTTGCGAATTTGTGCTCATGAGGAGCTTTTGTGGACTTACCTCGGTTGTTTTTCCCAGTCGAAAAAAATTATTTTTGTTACTTCTAAGTCATCAGTAATGTGACATTATAATCGTAATTATTAATAAAATACGTGTTAACAATATTCATCTTTTATTCTTGTTGCTGGTGATCATCATGAATATTGTGCTTAGATTAGCTTTTGATCGCACAAAAAATTGCTCAATTCTAATCCCAAATGACCGCATTTATTCCAAAATAAATATTCAAAGAATTACATAAAATCGAATAAACCCCCAAAAAAACATAAATGAAATTTAAGAATTTCGCAATATTCCCAATTAACATCCAAACCAATTTGTAGCGACACTCAAAAGAACCAAAAAGAGCAGAATGAAAGTCAGTGCAGGCTGACAAGCTGAGGACCCTAAGGATTTCCGGCAGTGAGATTCATCGGTGTAGTCCCCAACACAGGATGCGTACATCATGACATGAGCCACATAACTCTGCTCCTCTGCCGTGTGGAAAAGATGAGACCAGGGTCCTGTGGCGTAAATTGGAACATCCTCCCCTCCGTGTGTTTCCATGGCGATCCAGATTGCCGTGTCCTGCTGGAAGTCCTTGTGTCGAGCTGTTGTCATGGAGATGGGGTGGTGTGATTTAATTGCTTATTTAATTAAAATGCCAAATGATGACATTAATCCTGTGACTATTTGCAATTAGCCTTAATTAGCCCGAGCCAGGCTTTGAACTCCTTAGTTTTGCATCAGAAACCCATGAAGTTGAAAATCAAGCGCTCCATCTAACGATGAGGAAAATAATTTATGTTGTCATCTAATAATACAATAACCACAATAACAACAATAACGTTAATAGTAATAATAATAATAATAATAATAATAATATTAATAATAAAAACAATAAACAAAAAAATAACAACAACAGCAGTAAATAAAACAATAATAATTAAACAATAATAAAAAGTAACAAGTAATAGCGATACAACAACATTTGAAAAATATTGACTCACTGTCCTCATTGGCGAGGTCCTTTCTGATCCCTGGAGGTTGGTCTGAGTTGTTCCTGTGGTAGGTGTAACCAGGTCCATTGGCGTACATCATTTGCAGCATCGGTTTTCCGTCCAATGGTTGAGCTTCTGCGAATCCTGATTACGAGATGAGGTTGTTGTAATAGGTTTGTAACAATTATTGTTACTGATGTAAGAACTGAATATAATAGTAGATTGAAAAGTGCATAACATGTTTATTGGATTGTTATTCAATCTGATAATAAATATTAGCAAGTTATTTATGTTAATAATTATTTACAAAACAATAATAATTTATTTATTATTATAAATACTCTATTTATTAAGTCGACCATTCATCGAACAAGCGATCAGCGTTCATTCACATTCAACTAAATTAGCATTAAATGCTGATTTCATTAATAATAATAATAATAATAATAATAATAATATCATTATTAACAAGTCATGAAGATGTTGAAGTTATAACATAGTCACATAAATTAATAATAACTAATGTAGTTACAAATGGTGCATTGTTGTTGTTACGCCGCAGACCAACCTACCCAATACGGACTCCTCAAAGGACCCATAACCCCCCAAAGTGAAGACATGGGAGTGGTCAGCTGTGACCAGGATCAAAGTTTCCTGAGGATTTGTGGCTTTTTGGGCGGCTTGCACTGCCTTTTCCATGGCCAGTGTTTCGCTCAAAGCCCGGTAGGCATTCGTGTTATGATGGGCGTGGTCTATCCTACCCCCTTTGAATAAGTTACTAATTAGTTATATTACGTAATGCGATATTAGTTACTAATTACTTGTTTTATATTAATCCATATTATAAGCTTTATCATATCATCATATTATTAAAGTTGATAATAAATTAAATTGCAAATCATTTGTTTAAAACAAATTTAAAAACAATTCATTAAAATAAATTTAAAAACAATTTGGTTTAAGAAGTTGATTAAATTTTAAGTTTTTTGAGAATTTTTATTTAACGATTCTACTTTTCTTTGACATTTTGGCAAATTAAACTTATTTTACGAGAAAGTATTGTTACTTAATTAATGCAAATATTCAATGATTATCGATATTCACAAATTATTAAATGATTATTAATATTCAGATTATTCACAAATTATTAAATGATTATTAATATTCAGATTATTCACAAATTATTAAAAATCATTACACAAATAGCAATGTTAGATTTTCGCAATAATTCTCAGGAGATTTTGATAACGTAATTAATTGAACATTTCCAACTTTTATTTTGTTTTTAAGAAAATATCATTAATTTGTTATTAATGCATTTCAAAAGTAAATACATTTACGATGCGATGAATTAAAAATGATTTAAAAATGAATGAATTAAAAATAATTTTAAAATATTATATTTTAAATGTAACACTGAAACATTTCATATTTATAAATGACAATATCGCATTGAAATGTCAAATGACGTCAATAAAATGGAAAGAATAAAAATAAGAATTATTCAGCATTAATTGACCTTCGACAAAGAGGAAGAACCCCTTGGGACCTCTGCTCAAAATTTCAATCGCTTTTTTGGTCAGTTCTTCCAAAGTGGGTTCGTTTGGATCGTGTAATTTGTCGACCTCATATTGGAGGTGGTCAGCATTGAAGAGACCTGAATTATTATTTAGAAATATTATTACTAAAAAACTATCACACCATAAATAGTATTTAGATTTTTTTTAGGTGTGGTGTAGAAAATACTGATGAAATTACTTTTGGACATTATTAATAAATTGTAAATAATTTTTGAAACTGAATCTTAGAAATTGCTGAAAACGAAAACAAAATTTTAAATTGACCTAAAACGTAGTCAGTTTGTTCTGAGTCGAGATTTTCGAGATCGCTTTTTGTTTTCAACACCGCGTGCTTCTGCTTCCTTGATTCCCTTCTGTTCATCCACTCCTGAATGGAGTTTGTTTACGAATTAACACTTACGAACGAAAACAAAGCCCCCACGATACAATAAATTGAAAATAAATTCAAAATAAATCATTTCTGGAAATATTTCTTCAATCAATTTAAATATTTACAAGAAAACTGCTGACCCTTGAGTCCCACTTACAGAAGCACTCAATGAGTCTCAAGTTGGTGTCAAGAAAATGCAGACAAAACAAAGTTGAGACATGAATTACTACTGCGCATTATCAATTTGTACTTGTTTTATTTTATTTTTTATTTTACAAAACTGATAATTAATATTCACAAATTATTTGGGTCACATAATAAAAATATGTTCTGTAATTCAATATAATTCAATAGTTGATAATATTTTTTAATGACATCAATTGTTTGCAGCAATAATTAATCTCGCATTGAAACATATTCCATAACAAAGTAGATTTATTAATTAATTGCAATGAAATGAAATGAAAGGGTTCTCACTGAAACCAAATCCACTCCATCTCTCCTTAACCCAGACGTCCCTGAAACCCTGGTGGTGTTCGGAAGGAAGTACCTCAACCCTCCCCCAAAAATAACCTGGAAATATGTCGAATAATGGAATGACATTAATGATGTGAAACAACAACAACAAAACAACAGTTGCAGGTTGACCGAATGGGTTGCGTTCCTGCAAGGAGTGGTGAAAGCATCAGTCGTAATGTATCGTGTTCAACTACCAACCTGCACCGCCAGGGGGCATTAGATAAGTGGTGGAGAGATTAAAAAAGTAACTACACATTCTGCTCGGAAACATGAGGCACTCAAAAGATCGGATAAATACAAAATACCAACAACAACAACATTAACATATATAACGTAATAGTAATTTACAACAACAACAGTAATAACAAACAACATAATAATAATTTACAACAACGACATCAATGATAACAAAAGCCAAAGTTAATTCCAGGCCGGCGTTCAGACCCTGATATCTTGGTTCCTGTCGTCAGTGACCAGTTGCTTGGCAATGTCCTTACAGTTCTCCCTTCTTATTGCTTCGTCGCCAACAAATGCTTCCCACTCTCTGTCAGGTGAACTGGCGTAACATCCTGCAGGTGAGGCGTGCGTAATCCTAGTGGTTGTGACCACACCTGTCCATTTACCTGGAGTTGTGTTTCAGTTAGAAGGTTAGGTGAAAATATAAATTATTAAATGGTTTAATTATTTTTTTAGAAATTACTTTTAATTTATAAGTTTTAATAATTATAGCATTTGTGTGGTAGCTGCTTATTTTCATTCTATCCACTTATTTTGTTGTTGGTGACGTAAGCCTGCAGAAGCAAGTTTAAAGCTTGAATGTAACTAGCCCAACAACAACAACAACAACAACGACGACGACGACAACAACTGATTTCCGTAGTCGCTAGGGATCGATTTTTGGCCGGTGCCTGGGAACAAACTACATGCCTAGAGATGGAGCCTTCTAATGTATTGACATGCAAATTCAGTGATGTAATTCCGTCACTTCAAGCCTCATTAAAAAATTATGAATTATTATACTTAATTATAATTTTATAACTTAGGAGCAGCGTGCCATTCTAGATTGCAGATGTGTTCATGGTTGCCCCAAGTACCTGATGATTTCGTTCCACCAAATAACAACTTCTACGACAACTTGGATTCTGATGTGGTAATAAACGCTCTCATTTCCAAAAAAATTGTTCAAATTTCTTGTACAATGAGTTACGTCATTCCCCGGTCGATCTCTAATAGTCTCATTTTAAACCTTTAGAAATATTTTAAAATTAGAGTTGCAAAAGTTCGTGAACCTCTTTTACCAATAATCACGAAAAGAAAAGTTAATTATGAATCATGTTGAGCAAAAAATTAAAATATTAAATTATAAAAATCAATAATTTCATTAATTTTTGGTAGCAGACTGCGCACCTACTCTTTTCAATTTCGAAATTAATCAATTTATTTCGATTTCAAACTGAAAAGACTTTTGGTTTTCTAACTTTGGAAAACTTCAAAGACAAAATATTTCATTGATGTTGATGGCATTTACTGTTAAAGATTGTCTTTCCTTTTGAAGAATTGTCAGACTCAATTAACGTAACAAAGGAGTTGCCATTCAAAACAGTTTTAAAGCTGGAAAGAAACATTTTTAACTCAGTTAACGGAGCGCTTGTACTTAAGCTAATTGCACTAGTACATGCTAGAATATTTGGAAAAATTTATTACCCTATGAAGTCCAAATTGTCGTAGAAGTAATGAAATTAAGACAGTCCGATAAACTTAAATCAACAACAATATTAACAACAACAACAACAACAGCAACAACAACGGCAACAACAACAACGCCTAATAACCTGCTTCAATTGACTTGTGCAGGGATGATTTCACCTCGTTTCCCTTGATGTTGTTGCAGTCTCTGAATCGAACATTCTCGTTGACACCAACAGTGAAGAAGTTGGCCTTTACCCCGCTTAGGTAAGCAGTAGCAGTCCCTGCGCTGTCTGGAGTGGATCTGTCCACGTTGTAAGTCTATGGAAGTAATACAATACAATAAGATACAATACAATATAATACAATACTATGCGATGCGATACAACACCATACAATACAATAAAGCGTGTCAGTAGCAAGAGTTCAGTATATGTAGCGATGCAAAATGAATCATGATTTGAAGTTCAAGGATCGAATGGAAACAATGTCATCGAACAAATTCGTCGGTCGACCAATGGACGTTCAAATCTTTTATTTCACTTTTCAATGTCGGTGAATTTCGATGAGATTTAAAATTCTTTAAAATGAACAAATATTGAGATATTTGCATTTTAATTTATTTCACAATATTTTTAAAGAGTTCATAGAAAGGATGAAACCCCAAAAAATGCAAAATGTTTCTCATTCGCATCATCTTTGAAAATAACTTATGATTCAACCAAATTATTGCATCTTTGTCCTAAATTTCAGCATACTTATAAAAAATCCCAAACTGACCCTGGCGAGTCCGAGGTTAGGGAAGTTCTCCCAGGCCAAGTAGCTGTTAGTCCCCTCTGCTTTCTCGAATTCAGCCTTGAAGAGCCTTGCAGCTGCAATTGTGGAAACGCCCATTCCATCCCCGAGAAACATGATGACATTCTTCGCCAAGTTCGTGTTGGAACTTTGCAAAACTCTGGCTGTTCTGTCGATGGCGTTTCTACCGAGTTTGTTCCAATCGGTGGCCTGCCAAGAGTTCTTCAACTTTGGGTGGAGGTTTCTACCTCTCTCTTAAATCTGTGGCTGCTGTGGTAGTGGTGCTCCGTGTCATCAGTGGCTGCTTCAAGAAAACAAATTGCGTTCGACATTCAGTAGTCGTCGAAGTAGTGTCATAAAACAATTAGTCCAAGATTGTTAATTTGTTAATTTTTTTTTGTTAATTTGTAATATTAAATCGGGATTTTCTTGATTGTCAATAAATTACTCTTAAGTTTTTAGAATGCTTATAAAAATATTCGACCAACCTTGCGCAAAATTGATCAATAACGACGCCAAGGTCACGAGAAAGAATATTTTCTCTAATTGGCCCATTGTAAAAGCTGATGAATATTTCAAAATATCTACTCAAACAAGCCAGAGAAATAAGAAAATGTTCTGAAGTGCTTCGTTTACAAATGAAATGATCAAATATTAACTTATTACAAATAATAACTAATTATCATAACTAATTATAAGTATCGAGATTTGAGAATTAGTTTTGGAATGACAAAAAAAAAAATTTCCAGAGAGACGTTTCAACAAAAGTTCCTTTCAACATCAACTTAAATAATCATCAAAGTGACTTTTATATTAGACACAGTGTATGCTCAGCCGTGACCCTGTTAACTAGAATTAGAAACATCGCGATGCATACATAGAAATTATGAATATAATAAAATAAACAATAATGAACATAATTTGACAAGCTTAAAATGAAATAAATATTACTCTTCTTTCCGGTTCGGTAATTTCCAAATTATCGGTAAAAAAAAGAAGTGAATAATTTTTATTCAGTTGGTTGAAAAGGTATTTAAAATTGATAACGTGTGAAGGAAGGTGTTTTTGTGAAACGTTCTCCTTATTTACCTCATCTTGTAAACAAAGTGATTGCAAATTTCAAGTGTGAAGTGGTCGAATGTTCAAAGTTGTTGAAACGTGACTTGTGGCCATCTTTGGTAAAGTGTTATTTCTCTCCCTCTGCTAAGATTCATTCATTCGTGAGTTTATTTCATGCCCGATGGTCGTTATTTTTTATATTCCATTCAATATGAGGTGCATTTGAAAAACTAAATGTTAATTTGGACTCAGCCCAGCAGCGTTC
Organism: Hirudo medicinalis; assembly: GCA_011800805.1. NCBI lineage: Eukaryota > Metazoa > Annelida > Clitellata > Hirudinida > Hirudinidae > Hirudo > Hirudo medicinalis. Next base: position 105,729 of record MPNW01000504.1, read on the forward strand.
ACAAAATTGTCTCTGCAGTTTCATTCATTTTGTGGGCCAAATCATAGACATAGCCACGGAAGGGCACTATCCCCAGTACCCTTGTCAGTTTGCCCCTCTGTATTTTAATCCATATAATTCAAAAATAATGCAGCTCCAGTAAATTAGGAAAGCTTTCGACATCAACATTACACAGTACAAGTTTCGATAACTAATTTAGGTGTCTTTGCTTTCGTTATTCCTTGTGAAATTAGTGTCAAATTAATTGTCTGCCACTAATCCACTACTTTGCTTTAAATGTTTAGATTTTAAAATCCTGGCCAAGCCACTTTGCAAAATATATCATCAGTAACAATTTCTTTATTTTAGTAGCGGGTTTTAAAAATGTTTTATTAATAAATCCAATATTTAAACCGATAATGGCAAAGATAATGTCAGTTATTAAGTTATTAGCCATCTCCGTTTTCATTCCGAGCGTCTTGCAATTCAATTGGATCTTCATGGTGGCGGATGTTCAGAAGCCCATCCTGGGAGCAGATTTCCTGGCGCACCCGTCAGAGGAAATAGCCAACCTGAAACTGGTCGTCAACTCAACATCGCTGACGGTCATCGGATCTTGCCAGAACCTGTGTCGAGATGGTGGCCAAGATAATAGAGGAGTATCCTAACCACAGCAGGCCGGTAAGTTTTAGCCCAGCTGCAAAAAGTCACCTGCCTGTCATTCCTGGACGAAGCTGGTCAACTCCAACTTCTCTATGGTACATCTACCTCTTTGATCCATTCCTTGCAGCGCGTACAAAACAAGTAAGAGATCAACCACCTCTTCAGCACACCAACACGAAGCTAATGAAGACACAAGGCGCCTCTGACGCTATGCAAATGGCGCATAATAAATTAACTATTATTATTACAGTAGCTTTGGCCGAGTGTATCTGGCCGTGAAGCACCAACTTCTCTTGGAGGGGCGACAATTCTCCATTTACACCACAAGCCGCTCACATTCGCCAAGAGATGCGGCAGCTGACTACATCGGCCAGTTTGCAGAAGTCAAGTATGTCAAGAGAGCGCACAGAAGTCAACGCGATAACGCGAGAAATTGCAAGACACCAGACCGCAGAACTCTCACTTCGGATCGACATGTCGTCCTTGAAGATCGTCGAAGTTCCGTTACCATTCAGCCACGGCAACATCTGGGTCGACACTTCAACAGGGACGCAGAGGTCATTGGTACCATAGAACTGGCGTTTTAAGGTATTTCTGAGTCTGCATTCCCTCTCGCATCCTGGAGTACTGGCAACCTCAAAGGTTCGTATGACCCCACATGGACATCAGAGCATGCTTTTTGTGTCAGAAGAGCAACAAACCCCTAACTCATGTGATAAAATTATCAAAACACATTATCCATGACATACAAATGGAAAACCAAATAAAGAACTGGGAGACCGGTTTCACAAATAAATTTTATGAAGTTATAAACTCTATCAAGATACCAATAAGAAACTTTGAGGAGTTTAAGAATAAAACAAAGGAAATTGGACTCAGTACAATCAACCTCTTAAGAGAAAACATCCTCGATAACCTAAGAATAGAAAAAACTGAGATATAGAAAAATAGAAAAACTATACACCTCATCCAAAGGAACAATTAAAAAAGAACACTGGGAAACCTTAACCCTAAATATTATTAAACAAACCCGACAAAGAAACTTTACCAAGATCACTAATGATAGGATTAAAGAAAAAATGGAAACACTCAAAAAAGATCTCCTAAATACTTCTTTCAAAGATAATACACAAAACAACAGGAAGAACCACAATTCTAACATATCTACTTCGGAGACCATTAAGGGTACTGATAAGGAAATTGAAGATGTGGAGAAAGAAAAAGGATCCTTACTACACCCAGTAGCTTATTTCTTAATTCTCACTTCTAAAATGAAAACACCGAAGAATGATACTGAAGACTCGGAACTAAGGCTTCTAACACAAACTTTAATTCATAAATTAGTGTATGCGACAGAAGATATCCTTAAAAAGGATGAGGAGCTCCTTAAAAAATACCTAACATCAGGATTAAGAGAGAGGATTGAAAGACTAACACCTACAAGGTCAATTTTACTAAAACCTGGTAAAGACAATTTGGACTTCACTAATAGGTTGACTAATGCCATATGCTCACCAGCTTTATTCAGAGAGACTTCTAATAATAGGATGGATATGATTTATGAATTATTAAAGTCTAAACTTCCAGATGACATTACGGGCAATGTGATGAAAATTTTCGTTTACAGCTCGAAAAAATAGAAAAGACTTAAACACTATATTAAATCTCTCTGACAAAACCCTTACGTCAGAAGAGATCAACCTACTTAATAAGGGCTTAAAATATATACCTCCCACAGCTATGATACCAGTTAAATCACTCAATAATGATATGAATAGGAATATTAGAAGACTCAAACTTAAAGACTTTTTCTTTTTCCACCCATATGAAAAACCAATCCTAAAATATAATTACAAATTCAAGAAGAAATCAAGTTTAACCCTACTATGCCCCTTCTTTCCTTTCAAACAGAAATGGAAATCACATATATTAAAGAACAGTACATACTAAATAAGGAGAAAAAACCAAAAATACATAAAGACGGGTATTGGTCGGGCATTTCAAGCACAGTTCAGCCAACACGTCTGAACTGAAGAGAAGTCATTCCAGTGTCCATCAGCCGATAGAAAATGTCATTTTCCACAAATTGCAGCAGGATGTGGCAACTCGTTGGAACGGTACCTACATGATGTTGACCAGATTGTTGGAAGTCAAAGATGCCATACTGCAGTATTACATTGATCACCCAAAAAACTACAGTGGATCTAAACTGACAGAATCGGATTGGGACAAAATGGCCAAATATACATCAGTCTTAGGTTCACTTTCTAAAATGAAAGCACCAAAAAATGATGCAGAAGACTCTGAACTACGACTACTCACACAAACCTTAATACATAAACTAGTATATACAACGGAAGAGATCCTCAAAAAAAGATGAAGAACTCCTCAATAAGTACCTAGCAATAGAAATAAGAGAAAAACTGGAAAAATTAACCCCTACAAGAAAACTTAAACTTTACCAACAGATTAACCAACGCATTATGTTCTCCAGCATTATTCAGAGAAACACCGAACAACAGAATGGATATGATCTTGCCAATTGCAAGCCTTCTCAACATCAGCCGACAGTGATAGAGTTGAAAGAGTCCAAATTTGATGCTATCACTAAAGCCATAGCTCAATGGATTGCAATGAATGGTGGCCCAACTATATAGTTACAGCTGAAGGACTGCAGGATGTCATATGCATTGCTGCAAATAACCAGTCTTATGAACTTCCATCCAGACCAGTCATATATTCACATGTCGATGACTATCTTAAATCAGAGAAGGAAAAGATTCAAGTAAGATTAAACAATGCTGTGCGTGTAGCATTAACAGCAGACTATAAGTCATCATTAGCAAATGATAGTTATCTCGGTGTCACTGGTCATACATCATTATTATCATCATTGATCATTATTGGAGTCTTCATTCTTTTGCTTTGGCTGTTTACCATGTGGAAGACCGTCATTATTCTACACCACAAAGGACTTCATACTTGAATAAAACTGATGTTGTTGTAAAAATGACGTGTATTGTTTGTTTTAGCTGTGCACAGAAATTTACTACAGTTCGTAATAGTTGGGGTATGTTAATAGCACTCGCTACAGATAATGCACGAAATGGGACTGCTGAAGTAACAATTTTGCCGTTTGAGCATATGCCACGAGCAGTCTTCAGTTATCAGTCAGGAAGGCACTTGACGAATCTAGTGTAGAAGCTGTTCTGTCAAATGCACGCAAAATTTCAGGTATAGCCCAGCAAATGATGGAGTTTCCAGGCGTTTAGGAAAATGGTGAGCAAGAAAATCCCCTGCTTGATCGAAGCAATGAGCTATTTGTTCTAACTGATGGAGAATACGATAAGGAAAAATTTTACCAATCCATATTGTCCGTACACATGTGTTGACGGTGTTCCAAAAATGGAACAGCACGAAATCCCATCGAAAGCTGTCCTTAAACTTTCTTCGACGAAGAAAGCATGCGGGGATTTAGACAAGGACGACTTGTGACGATTTCTTGTGAAAATAAAAAAACACTCCTCTGAATATTTAAATAAATCGAAGGCACATTCAAAATAACTACCGAATTATCATAAAAAAAAGACTACTAATCTTTCCGATAAAACCTAGTAAGCATTGAGTATTCATTCCCTAAAAAAGAAAGAGATTTTTTCTAGAAACCAGTCGGTACCAATTAGGACAAAGAAGAAATAACCAGAAAGAATAAAGACACAGAAGAATTCACCGGAGAGATTAAACGAATCTACTGGAATACCTCCATAGAGAAAATAGGAACTCCCATTAACAAATAATTGAACACAAACAACAATACCAACAAGGAACATGGTATCAAAATGACACTAGGACAGACCAAAGACTCCAAGAAAAAGTAAATTTTCAAACTAAACCAGAAACAACTACAACAAGGAACGACCCCAAAAAACCACACTACCTAAGGATGACTGGACAAATGTGATAACATTATCAGATCTCATCATCCACGAAAGTAGAGAACCAAATCAGAAACTGGGAAAATGATAGAGCAAAAGGCTTCATGAACAAATTTCATGAAGTTATAAATTCCATCAGGATCACAATAAAGAACACAGAAGAATTCAAACAAAAATAGAGGAAATTGAACTCAATACAATCAGCCTCTTAAAAGAGGACATCTTCCAGAACTTAAAAAAAAAAGAGAAAACGGAAACAGAAACATAAAAAAATATAAAAAAAAAGATCACTATCAAACGATCACAAGATCACAAGATCACAAGATCACAAGATCACAAGATCACAAGATCACAAGATCACAAGATCACAAGATCACAAGAT
>MPNW01000504.1:113031-127827 GCA_011800805.1 Hirudo medicinalis
CAAGATCACAAGATCACAAGATCACAAGATCACAAGATCACAAGATCACAAGATCACAAGATCACATGATCACATGATCACATGATCACGTGATCACAAGATCACAAGATCACAAGATCACAAGATCACAAGATCACAAGATCACATGATCACATGATCACATGATCACATGATCACATGATCACATGACTCAGAAGGAAGGTGTCCGGAAATCATGCGCATATCGCTACTGGTCCATTTCAAGAAAGATTTTGAAGAGACGTGCAACATTTGGAAATAAAAAGATTGTGAATATTAAGATTTAGATTATTAAAATTTTTAATTATTATTTTATTTTTGCAATAAAATTTTGTGCTCATGAATTTAATAATTATGTTATCGATTATTGTTAATAAATAATTACATTTGTAGCTTTGTTAAATTATGTTATTCAAGCTCATTAAAACATGACATAATTTGCCAGAGTGGTTTAATTGGATGCTTCAATTATAAAACACAAGAGGGACGAATGACTTATTCCACGAAAGTTTGATACTTATGGGTGTTTAATTGTTAGATAATAGATAGTAACATCAATAAAAACGTAACAAATTGGTTAAAAACTGTTGTGACGAGCGTAGCTGAATGAGTGTTCACTTTTAGTTTGTTGTTATGTTTAATATCTTTGAATTACTGGCGGCTTGTCTTCGTGCGAATAAAGTTGTATTACAATAACTGTTATCGACTTCTAAATATAAAAAACATAACAAAAACCTTATCCTAATAAACTCGATGACATTCACTCGATGGCAGACAGGCATCCCAGAAGAAGTTTGTGTAAATTCAGTTGAGAAGTACCAAAAGCAAGACCACGAAACTCGAAGCATGCAACTTTGTCTTTGGATGAGAAGGAAGATCAGCCTTAGTTCATCTATTTTAAAGCCTATTTCTTTTTTATTTCATCGCATTTTTGAAACTTTTTTATTATCCCCGTTTTGATCGAATTTGTTTTGAAATGTCTATTAAATTATTTGCGCATTATTGCATGCCTTTATTGCTACACAACGAAATTCAATTTGTCGTGTTCGATTCGTAGTCATTCGTAGGTCTCCCACTTCAATTCTAATGCTACATAAGCCTGTCTATTCTCGGAGATTCTGGGAACGAATTTTTAAATAGGAAGTAATCCAGTAGATTTGATAAATTATTTGCTAAACAAATATTTGATCAAAATGTTAACAATTTTCTAGTGTCCGGATAAAGCACGTTGCTGGTCAAACATATAACAATTTGATGACAATTTGTGCAAATAACTCTGGGACAAAAGATTGGAGCAAATGCAAATGTTTTAAATCGAATTGCAAGTTTTTGCGAAGAATAAAAAAAATTTGCTTGATTTCAATTAATAAGCAGGATAGAAAGAAAGCCTTAGAAATAGTTTGGTGTTCATTTGGATTTTGAAGAGAATAAAATAGTAATTAGTAATTTGAGCGAAAATTCAAATCTAAATTGAATACTCATCGAATAATCATTATGAAACGAATTTTCAGAAGATTCCGATAAAGTGTCTGGACGTTATCACCATGTTATGAAAATCATAACGCCGATAATATTCTTATCACAACGTACAGTGCAGCGCCTCTGTGTATTTACAATGCATTTGTTGATAAGGTCCACAAATGATAACCACGACAAATTGAAAATACGGGAACGATGAAACATCTCAATAAACTTTGTTTTCCTAATTTATACTGTTAAATCCAATCAAAACATTCATTTCGCAAAAGTAAACAAGTGGAGGTAGCCAGGGTTGATAGAAAATCTTTTCAATTTTATTAAGTTCATCCAACTCCTATTTATAGAATCACTTATTTATTCGGCTGCCTATTGGTGGATAAATTAGATTTTCAATTTTCAGGATATTCTCTGTCACAATCTGTTATTAAAAATCAACAACATTTTAAATACGTTTCGCATTTCGACTAAGAAACTTAACGAGATCACTTTGAATATCAAATTGAATAATTTGGACGTTCAATAAATAAATCGATACTGTATATTATTGAAACAACGTGATTAATATTAATATTAAGATAACAACCTCGTTATTTGTTTGTTTATTTAATCAGTCGAAGGGAATTACCACGAAATGTCATCGACTGACAACGTACAGTTATGACATCACTCTACAACAACAACAACAACAACAACAACAGAAAACAAGGACAACAGATCTTGACAAATAACGATTGCACAACAGAAAGTGTCGACCAGAACAAACAAGACAAGAGTAATTCTGTTGTTGTTCTTTCACTCAAACAGTGAAAGAGATGAAGACACAGCGTTGAATCCTTCAAGGTCTAAACACGTTTCTTGTGCCTCAACTCCTGAGCAAAGGGCAAATTGAAGGAGTCCAATAAAAAGAAGACACAAGAACAAACCTTGAGATTAAACTTGGATTGCTTGGACTTAAAGTTTGAACTGTTTGTTTTACAACGTTACTTAATCTTGATCGCTTCAACCGTGGAATAAAAATTATGAATCATTTATGAAAAACAACTTTCATAAATACTGATTAAGTCGGAATAATTTTCATTAATTATTTTTTATCAGAAATTTGACAATTTTCAACGATGCGACTTGTTGAAAGGATACTCGTACTGGCGCTGTTCTCGTCGCTGGCAACATGTGTCCACATCAACATCAGAAGTAATTATTTATTAGTTAACCATTATTATTATTATTCATAACTTTAATTACAACTAAACTTTAACGAATAAATAATATTACGTTGAAAAATTGGTTATCTCATTCATTAATGAAACAACATTAATGAAATATTCTCTCATATCAGAGACCCGTTCGCTGCCACAAAAAGTTGGCAATGTTTGGTCAAACGTAGATTGGGACAAACTGGGCAGGGATAGAATCCTGAAAGCAGCTTCGAGTTTGAAGACACACAAAGCCAAAAATGTCATCCTCTTCCTTGGCGATGGGATGGGCCTCTCAACCATCGCCTCTGCAAGAGCTTACAAGGCGCAACGTGGAACATCAAAGTTGGAAAACAGCTACCTGACCATGGAGACTCTGCCGTTCTCTGGATTGTCGAGAGTTAGTTCCTTAATTTGTGGATCACATACAAATAAATAAATGTGCAATATTAGTAGCATATACGTGTAAATAAATAAAATATTCGTAAGAGTAAAGAAAGAGTGATTTAAGTTAAACAAATGTCATTTTAAAAGAAAAGTGAATACATTAACTAATTAAGAAAACTAATTACTAATTACAGTGATAACCTACTTGATTTGTCACGCCGATGTTTTCAAAACAACAACAACAACGTCAACAACATAATCAGCAACAACTAGAAACAAATCTCGCTGATAAATATAATTGGACCGAACTTTTGGTCTAGAAACACAAAATCTTGCAAATCGCATAATTATTGAGTGGTAATCATCACTATTGCAATAATTACTTAATAATCACAATTAATAATCATTTGTCTAATATTGATTACTACTGCATTATAAAAAAATTCCAAAAAGAATTTTGATCCTCAGATGATAATAAATTTGTAAATTACAAGATTTGCAAAATGTCCACGTGATATGTTATATCACTCAATTGATTTATTTCCTCTTTATAATATTTAACTATGCTGTTTAACTTGAACGTTTCATTGGTTTAGTCTTGTTTTTGTAAACAACTATCAAAATCATAAGCCTTAATGTCGAATTGGGACTCTAAAAATCAAATCTCCTGAACCATAACAACGATCTAAACAACAATAATAAATTATAAATAATTTATAAATTATTTTTATTTGAAATAAGACGTACAGCGTGGACAGGATAACCTCTGACAGTGCTGCCACTTCGACAGCCTACCTCTCTGGCATCAAAGCCAACATGGGAACCCTGGGAGTAAACGAACATGTGTTGTTCGATGAATGCCACAATATGACGGACGAGAATAAAGCAGTTTCTATCGCGAAACACTTCATGAAAGAAGGTTATTTTTGAGGAATTTGTTAAAATTTCACAACAACAATATCAACAACAGCAACAACAAATCAAATTAAATCCATCCAATAATCGGAAGGCGCTAATTTTCACTCGACAGCAACAATTAATTACACTTAACGTAATTACAGCAACAACAGGAACAACAACAACAACAACAACAACAACAACAACATTTAATTATGAAAATGTAATCATCGTTTGGAGTTTAATCAATTTTTCCTCACTTATCTTAAGGATCACCTCAAAAGACATTTATATTTTAAGGAAAATCGGTTGGAATAGTGACGACGGCCAGGGTGACCCATGCCTCTCCTGCAGGGGTTTACGCTCACGTTCCCAACAGAAACTGGGAGGCCGTGGTGCAAGCCCCAGACTGCGATGACGTGGATGACATTGCCTATCAACTGGTACACGATAAGGGCAATCAGAATATCAAGGTTGAGTTGAATGGGTTGAATCTTTTATAAATCACTGCTTCGAGTGATACTTTGATAAGATAGGGCTCATATCACTGGTGCTCTTAGGCTTATTTTTAACCTGTGATATAACGTTACTAACGATAAAGATAAGTGTGATAATAATTATGAAGTATATTTTTATTTTATTATATTATTCCTTGTCATTTTCATTTAATAACAATGACATTACCGTTGTTATCGTAATAACATAATAATACCAATGATAACAGTAATTAGTGTTGTACATAATTGAAATGACGTAGCATAATAACAATAATAGCTATAAAATAAATACATAAATTTAATTAAATTTAATTAATTAAATAATGCAAAACCTTAAAATATTAAATAATTATTAATTATTAATTATTCTTAATTGCTTTTTTGAGTCATTTTCTGTTTCTGTTATTTGAATAAATCAAGCTTGAGCGCACACCAATTTCAAACGATGACCTGATTACATGTTAATCAAATGTTAATGATATGCTAATCATATGTTAATGAATTCAATGAATGCAAGTTGATCTGCTTCGTCATTAACTCGTCACATTAGACACTCATGATTGAATTCTTTTCAAATATGTTTATTCAGATTATATTTACAATTGTTCTCATTTATAAAACATGACGAATAATAACAATACCACTATTACTACTACTACTACTACTACTACTACTACTACTACTACTACTACTACTACTACTACTACTACTACTACTACTACTACTACTACTACTACTACTACTACTACTACTACTACTACTACTACTACTACTACTACTACTACTACTACTACTACTACTACTACTACTACTACTACTACTACTACTACTATTAATAATAATAACAATAATAATAATAATAACTAATATTGTTAATCAATTAACTTCCAATATTAAACCCTAACCCCTAACCCAACCCAAAGGTCATCTTAGGAGGGGGCAGGGCAAAGTTTTTACCGAACACTGAAGAAGATGCAGATGGAATCAAAGGTGAAAGGCTGGACGGGAAAAACCTAATCCAGGTTGAAATGAAGAACCTCATTTTCCAAGAATGATATTTTGTTGTTGTCGTAAATACAAATAAATTCAAATTTATAAAATTATTTGAAAATGATTTAATTAATGTTAATGTTAACGATTGTGTCATGGACAGAAGATAAGTTACAACATTTTAATTCTCAGTTAAAGATGAATGCAATGAAATTTTGAATTTGCTCCAAAAGTTTATGTTAGACATGATTACGTAATTGGAGAACAATGACTCTACATGGAATTTTTACATCTGTTAATACCTCAGGAATGGGCAGAAAAAAGGGAAAAAGAAAACATGAAGTACTCGGTTGTCCACGACAGTGAAGAATTTCATGACGTCGATCATTCCTCCACTGATTATCTTCTTGGTAAGTCGATTTAATAAATAATTTCATTTAATAATCTCAATTATATTTACTAACTAATCAATTTGTCGATAAATAAACTTTAATCAACAACAGGCCTCTTCACAAGCAGTCACATGTCTTTTGATTCTGAGAGGAACAAATGGAAGGAACCTTCTTTGGCTGAACTGACTGAAAAGGCCATCGGTATATTGGAGAGGGACAAGAATGGATTTTTCCTTTTTGTTGAAGGTTGGTTTCCATCTCCAGTTTATTACAGACAATTACGAATTAAAGTGTTAGAAATAATCATCAATGATTCTATTAAAGATAATGTTTTCATTAGTTTTGACTTTATGTTCTACATCTTTGGATTAACAAATAATACTTATTATTTTGTTAATTAAATTAATCATCACAGACAGATTTTATTCAGTTTACAATAACTCAAAGAATTAAAGTCAGAATAACGTATTACCACAGCTGTGACTAAAGTTATTGCAAAAATCAATCCAGGTGCCAGGATAGACCACGCCCACCATAAAAACAAAGCTTTTAGGGCAATCATGGACACCCTAGCATTTGATGAGGCGATCAAGAAAGCCTGAGGTCACAACAGACGATGAGACCTTGGTGGTTGTCACGGCGGACCACTCACACGTAGTTACGTTGGGTGGATATGGCTTGAGTACTGACTCGGTACTAGGTCAGTTTTACTTGTTTTATTTCAGTACAGATTAGTATTTGTGCATCATCACGTCACACCAGATTTAGACGTCTTCAAATCAAAGTACATGCGAATCATCTAAAAACTTTCACAAATTTTTAAAATTTAATTTTATAATCATGGGACCTTGATTTTATTTCTTTACATTTTCTTTAAAAACATTTCTGGTCTATTTATTTTTTAAAAATTATAATTTATTCATTTTAAATATAAATTATCGTTTACTTATTCGAAATTAGGTTTCGCTGATGGTGGTGAATTTGCAAAAGACGGAAAACCTCACCTCCAAATTCAATACGCCAACGGACCTGGCTTTGTGAATCACAGACAAGGTGAAAATAGTGCTGAAATTCCACGCAAAAATATCAGCGAAAAAAGTAAGAATAACGATTGAATTATTTAAAAATATCAGTTAATTTAAAAAGCAGTTTTTAAATTTGTCACAAATCAAAGCTGAACATAACTTTACTGAAGATTTATCTTTCAACCTGGTGCTGTTGTTCTTGGTAAAATGTAAATGTAAATGTACTTCATTTATATAGCGCCTTATGCATAGCGTCAGAGGCGCTTTTTGTTAACCATTTATATAGCGTTCCTTCCCAAGGGCGCTTGCGGCAGTGTTGGCTGGGTTTCTAACACGACGCATTACGACTGTTGCCATTACCGCCGTATGCAGGAACGTAACCCTTTTCAAATAACTGGACCATTGTTTGGTTTCTTGTTTGTTCTCATCCAACGTTTTTATAGAAATTTTATTTAACTCTTTGAAGTTCTGCCGAACCTCTTCAGTTTGTTTTCATTGCTCTTTAATTGCATCAACCAGCTTATCAGTTGTCTTGATAATCAGTTTAAGTTCTGCAACATCTTCAGTTAGGCCTTTCAATTATTCCTTTGATTCCTTTGCGCGTTCGTCAACAAATTTCTTCAGACAATCCTCGTTTAATTTCAAACAACTTTCGAAATGAAAACCGAGAAGTTCGGCCGCAATCTTAGATTCACAACTGGCCTCTTTCGCACTTCTCGGCATAATTTTTTGAATTTGAAAATTGCGAGGAATGTTTCCTGAAGTCTTAACATCAATATTCTGTGACTGAAATTAATTCTGTCAGTCTTTAAGCACAACATTTTAAGGAATTCGGGCACACACAACTTGTTTACAAGAGCGATATTTCATTTCTATATAATAATAATTTATATTTATTATTATTAATATTATTACCAAATTATCTTCCAGATACCTCAAGTCCGGATTTCATCCAAGATGCTGGCGTATGGCTGGATGATGAAACACACGGTGGTGAAGACGTTGCCATCTTTGCCTCAGGACCCATGAGTCACCTGCTTCATTCGGCCGAGGAACAAACCTTCGTGGCACACCTGATGATGGCAGCTTCCTGTGTGGGGCAGTACTCACATGATCCCCACTGTTCTTCCACTGGATCCATTTTGGTTCTTAGCAGCCCTGTGATGCTTCCCTTTCTTGTGATTGGATTGTTTTCGACTTTGGTCCAATTTTGATATTATTTTATATACACGTATTTTGCTACTATTTTTTTCTTGTTTGAAGAAATTGTCGATGATGTGATGAGCACTTTCAAAATGTCGCATTTCATTACGAGGTTCAAATCTTGATCGTCAGTGATTCAATAAAAGCAGAAATTAGTTTGAAATTATTTATTTATTTGTTCAGTAACTTTTCCATAAACTCTCAACATTCTGCCCGATGCGCGGGCAACAAACAGAAGAATAAAATGGCAGTGAGACAAGAAGTTCGAAGAGTTCAGCTTTATTTTTTAGAATTTTGTGACATCCGAGTTTGTAGGTGAAATAATTATTAAGTTAAAGGTTCTTCAGGTTTGTTGATTAAATCATGGAATCCTTAATTATTTGATAAGCTTTGATGTGTTAAATAAAAACAATTATTAACAAAATGCATTAATAGTCAATGAGAATGGAAAATTTACAAGTAATTTTCAATATTACAGCGAGAATAAATAAGTAGACAATGATTTGTGTTAGTATTCTGTATTTCCGTTGATAATTATTATTATAATTTGTGGACAGAAGAATAAGTAAGCATGGATTTAATTGACCTTCATTTCATTAAGCCTGTAATTAGGATGGACTCTCAATGGAATCATTGTGAGCCGTTATAGTAATATAATTACGATGATGGTGATGATGATGATGATGATGATGTTGGTGATGATGATGGTGCTAACAGATCCATTGTTGTTATTGAGGGATGATGGTGTTGCATAAAAGAGGTTGAATCATTTCGACTTTTTGAGTTGTGGAAATAAGTTGTACGATGCAGTTCAACACAACAAGCACAACAACAAACAACGAACATTTTGAGTGGTTAAATGAGTGACTAATGTTTAAAAACCCTGTTAAATTGTTTTGAGCCATTTTGTCAGTTATTATTTTTAATGATGCCGGGCATTATATTTAATCGTTGAATATTAAAACTTAATAATGGTAATTAAGGGTTTTTTGTACAAATGTACAATAATAATAATAAAATAATAATAATAATAATGTGTGCCTCATTTCATTTCAAGTTATTCTAGTATTAAATTAACATTACATTATTATGTACTATATTAACATTATGAAATTTATTTATTAAGACTTCATTTAAATTAATATTAAAATATAATATATAATATAATATATATAATAAAATAAATATAACTAATAATATGAATATATTATTATTAATAATTAATATTATTTTGAAGCCAATAAAAAGTAAACCCCTATTGATTAATAATTAATTAATTTTATTCCGAACGTTTAAAAAAGACGATGTAATTTTTAACAAATCAAATGCATTGGGTTGAGTACAGTTCAAACTTTCATCCACGGTAGTAATTTTCAAACCGATTTGACCAAGACAATAAATAGCTTGTCAGGCAGACGATCAGTAGAATCAGTAGAATAAGTATTTACTGTTGACTTCCAAGGTTAGCTTAATTTTTCTTATTTTTGTTAAATTAAGAAATTATTTGCAATAAATATAACTCGTTAATAAATTTTTATCACTAATCAATGGTTTGTCATTCATAAGTGTCATTTAATCCAAACTTAAATGATTTATTTATTCACTTTATTATGAAGTTATAATCACTCTCTTATTTGGGAAGACCTTGTAAACCTATAGAGTTGTGTACATTTGCATTTGTAAATGTTGCAGTAATGCAAGAGTAAATGTGATTAAAACGTATGTGAAGCATAATTATGCCATTTGCATGTTTTTTGTTTTAAACAAGCTCCTTCGCTTAATAATATATTCGTTTCTATTCCCGATCTTTTACACAATTGTACTGAATTCACTGAATTGGTCAAGTACTTGTTAGTTAATAACTGAAATAATGGGATATAAAAAAAGAGCAGATTATATGCTAAGTGCATCATACATCAATACATTTCAATTAAAATTGCTGAGCAGATATCCTCCTTCATGCTTCCGGTGAACAGTAAAATCGTCGTCATCTCAATAGCCATTTCCCTCTCCTTAGCCAGATGCTTTGAAGGTTGGTTTGATGGTTTGACCGTGTTCAATGATGGCCGGATTCTCATGCAGAACGTGCTAATTCGAAATTAACATTTGGTTAAACTGGTAACCGTAAAATCTTAATGAACGGAATGTCTTGTAATAATAATAAATGCGATATTAAATTACTANCATGCCCCTCATACATTTTTAATCGAGGAACACTGAGGCTCTTGATCGGAGAAAATACTCAGTTGGGACATTGTTAGACCTATCCATAGGATAAGACATAGTGTAACACTCAGTTCTGATCAAGAAATTAGAATATTACGGAGTACGGGGAATTGCTCTGAACTGGTTTCAAAGTTATCTGGAAAACAGAACCCAGCATGTTTGCTATCGCGTGTTTGATGTGCAATCATCAATCGAACTCATTTCCTGTGGCTTACCTCAAGGCTCCATTCTAGGACCACTTCTAATCTTGACATGCATTAACGATCTCTGCCTGACAACAAACTTCTTTGACTTTATATTATTTGCCGATGATACTAATTTCATTGTTGGTGATGACTTAAGGGACCTATTTAATAATATTAATTATGGAATAAACATTCTGTTCAACAGTTTTTTTGCAAACATGTTACCTATCAACTTGAAAAAGCAAACTACATTTTATTTACAACTTTTAAGTCCTTCTCCATCAAATGCTCATCTCCTCGGATTAATCATAATATACCGATGGAAATTATGTCATCCACCTCAATATTCAAATGTATATGTAAATCACACTTATACTCACCGCATAATAGTGATTCACTGATTTAATTCTTCAAATACTACCACAACTTTTTTATTTGTATACTTATGCAATTGTATTACATAAAAAGTTATGTAGCTTCTATGTGGGTGGCCCAATTAGCGGGAACAGTGTTCCCTTCGGGGGGGCCTTTGGGTGTCATCGAAATTTGTACATACTTGGCTTTATCATTTTCGTGTCTAAGATAACCTCAAGAAGTGAATAAATGAAATGAAATAAATGAAGCAACAAAAATATTTAACGCCGTGGAACTTCATCTTCAGAAGCAGAACCCCATCATCGATCATCGAAACCACACCACGTTTCCAAGAGAGATGTCGATGGTAAGGGGAGAGAGAGTCCCTGGCTCAACACGGACTGGAATGCCTTGGGCAGGAAGAGAATCAAAATGTCTAAAACTCTCCTGGAAAATTCGAGGAACACGAAAANTACTTCACATGTCATTTGCTTTTGTGAGGATTTTGCTTCCTCATTTAAGTCATTTCATTGCATCTCATCATCATCATCATCATCATCATCATCATCATCATCATCATCATCATCATCATCATCATCGCTTACAGACCTTCAACGTGGACAGATCAACCCCTGATAGTGCAGGTACAGCGACAGCTTACCTCAGCGGCCTGAAGTCTAACTACGGCACGATTGGAGTCAACGAGGAGGTGAAGATTCAGGATTGTTCGAATGTCGAAGGAAACAAATTGAACTCAATTCTCCACAAGTCTATCGATGCAGGTTCGCAAGACTAATAATAATTATTAATATTAATAAGTGTATGTTATTAAGTATTTATATTGCATGTTTTGATTGATTTATTTAATAATTTTACCTTTTGGACATAAAAGTGAGTAAGCCTTAAACAACAACAACAACAACAACAACAACAACAACAACAACAAATAATTGATGAAGTTCAAGGCAATATATGTTGTGCAACCTAATTGCATTCCTTACATTGTGCTAATCCTGCTTAAAATCTTTTTTTTTGAAAGAAAGAAAAAATGGTTAACGAACAAGAACTACTTTCGATGTCATTAATTTTAATTGGAACCGTCATCATAGCGGACATATTTGATGTCGCCATAATAATGATTATAATAGCAATTATAACAACTAGTAATGTAATAATAATAATAATAATAATAATAACAACAATTACTTAATTATATGATTAGCATTAGTACATTAATGATTATAACAGCAATATTAATAATTTTTATTATAAGTATAGCATAGCAAGTTAGCCCAGTGGGTTGCGTTCTTTTGAGGAGCGCCACATAAATGGTTAACAAAAATTGAGTCTGACCATGTGCTTGGGGCGCTATGAACTACATGTAATTTAAAATAACAATAATAATAATAATGGATTTAATTTTGTCTTCTGTTTAAAACGTAATTTTAACGAAAATTACATCGTGATGTTGGAAGAACGAATGAAGTTGTGAAAAGAATTCAATTGACGAACAGGTAGAAAATTATTTTTTTGGAAATTAAAGATAAAATATTATTTGGTAAGAATAACAAAGAAATGTTAAAATGATAACTACCGTGCAAGTCACTTCCTCACGATGACAAATGAAATTGTTCTGCACTTGATACAATCGCCTCTTTCATCTTAGAAAATGCAATCCACCAACATTCCAATGTAATATTTGCGTAATTATGAATGTAAGGTATAAATATTAGCAATTACAAGTCTAATTAAAATAAAAACAACAATTAAATATAAACCGAGCCACCAGTTGATTGATATTATTAATATTATTATTATTATTATTATTATATTATTATATTATATTATTATTATTATATTATTATATTATATTATTATATTATATTATAATTATTATTATTATATTATTATATTATTATTAATATTATTATTTACGAAAATATCTTAATATCATAAGGACAAACATGTTTTGTATGCTACACGCTGTGAAGCCAATTAGTTTTCCTTTGATGTCGATGTTTTGTTTGATGTTTTTCTAGCCATCTTTAACATTAATTCGTATTAACGTGCTATGAAGCACTGCTTTCGAAGGAAGGAACTTTTACTTGCCATAGAAAAACGAGCCTAAAAATTAGACATTTTGTGATTAAACATTAAAAATACTAAAGTAATCAATATATATAAATACAAATAAATATATATAAATATATATATTGACAACATATCCGTTAATATCAGGTAAGTGGACAGGTGTGGTGACTACCACCAGGATTACCCACGCCTCTCCGGCAGGTTGTTACGCCAGCACTCCGTCCAGAAACTGGGAGTCAACAGTTCCAAGGAATGTGACAAAGGCTGACAAGTGCACGGATATTGCTTATCAACTAATCCACGAGGACAGAAATAAGGACATCAGGGTATTACGATGACGACGACGATGACTATAATGAGTGTAATTATATTAATGACATTCATATCTGGTGTTTTCATGGCAGGTCTTATTTGGAGGTGGCTCCCTCAACTTTCTGCCAAACTCGACCCTTGACGGAGTCAGTAACAAACCCGGTCTGAGAACGGACGGTAGGAACTTGCTGAAGGTTACATTGTTTTCTTCTTAATTAACCTAACTAATATTAACTAATTATTTATTAATAAGTAACTTAACCAACCTAATTAGTTAATTAATTAAGTAAGTAATTTTCACAGCCAACTTATTTAATAATAAATTGATAATCAATTATTTTTCGATTAATAAGTCATTTATTTGTTTGCAATTAATTTAATTTGAATGGTCAGGAATGGCTGTGGATGAAAAGAAATGACTCCAAAAAGGCTGCTTTGCTTCGTAGTCGAACTGAATTTGATGCTTTCGATCCTCTGGAAATGGATTTTGTTTTTGGTAATTATTTGCAAATTATCAACTTATCGTTATAATCACAACTTATCGAAATAATTTTTCATAGTTATATATAACTCTTGAATCATTATTTGATTGAAATTAATTACATTTATTTAAAACAAGCATCTGATTTAAAATGGCAATAGTGCTGCTCGGTTGGGATGCATACCTCTTGGCTTAGTTCGAAGCAGTGTTCGACAATAATGCTTTACTTGAAGTAACAACATTTGGCAATATTTTAAGATATTTGCCTTAATTTTTAATTAATTAACAACTGATTAACTAAAAACTCTTTCATTTGTGAATTAAGCTTATAGTTTATCATTACAATCATTACCTTGTCAAAATCATTATCATCGTTATCATTATTATCAACATCACATATCCTAATCGTCGGCATTGCAGGTCTCTTCCAAACATCTCACTTGAGTTACGAAGTTGACAGAAACCCAAAGGAGGAACCTTCTTTGTCTGAACTGACAGAGGCAGCCATCAAAATGTTAAGCAGGGCTCCAAATGGATTCTTTCTCTTTGTCGAGGGTTAGAATGATTGACTTAATTAAATGATTTGTCGATTGGTTGATTAATTAACTGATTGATTGATTGCTTGTTTGTTTGATTGATTGAGTGCTATTTTCATCGTTATCTTGTCTTTGAAGAAAATATTTTCTTTAATTTGAATAAAATTTCTTAATTTTTATGCATGTTTAAATGCTACCTTAACAACTAGTTATAGAACAAGTAAAAATAAATTGACCTTAATCATTCACAATAATTTAGTTGTTAACACGGCTTGAATTACTGCAATTCGTTCATCCAGGGGGTAGGATAGATCATGCCCACCACAACAACAATGCCTACAGGGCTTTATATGAAACCCTGGCCTTAGAGAAGGCAGTTGAATCAGCCTTAAAACTGACGGACCCCGAGGACACGCTGGTGCTTGTTACAGCCGATCATTCTCATGTCTTCAATTTAGGGGGATATGCTCGCTTTGAGGAATCCATATTCGGTTAGCAAAAAATAGAATAAAATAATGAATATTATTATT
>MPNW01000505.1:7136-20938 GCA_011800805.1 Hirudo medicinalis
ATTATTACAGACGCGTGTAAGCAATTTGTTTAAGTATTTGTAAATGAAAAGTCTTATGTTAATTGAAATCTAGTGCCTTATAAATCAACTGTTATTATTATTACTATTATTATAATATATTAAATAACAATAATGTTGTTGCTTTTATTATTGTTTTATATAAAAACAGATTAAAGATTCCAATTCTTGATAACCATCATAAGTTTATAAAAATGAAATGGACCAAGCTCCCCAAGAGATGAACAAAATTATTTTTATCGAATGAGAACAAATTAATCTTGATGTACCTGATGTACCCGATGGTCATTAATTCATTATTAATTATTAATTCATTAATACTGGCTTGACATTTTAAATAAGGAATCATTTTTTCGAAATCATGGGACAGGCTCGGTGACGATTTGGGAACGGATTTCCAGTGAAGGATTAACTGAATTGGCCTTTCTGGATGGTAGACAATCTTCCGCAGATACGTCAAAGTATAAGCTCACCTGCTTTAGAGAAAGTTTTATGATAGCAAGGATAAAATTTTATTTTCAATCAGGGCAATGTGTCCTCCACACTTCTAAGTTGTCGAAGGAATTTGTCTATAGCAGAAATTGGATGATTATGTGTTGGCCAGCCTGTTCCCCGGACTAAATATTATTGAAAACATATGAGGGATATTGTCAAGATTGGTCTATAACGATGGGATGAAGTTCTACAAGAGTGTGACCTGAAAAACGTCATTAGGAGAGCCTGAAGGAACTGGGTGGTAAATAGGGAAGACCGGGGTTGAGCCACATTTTTTTATTTATGGATTAAATCAAAATTATTGTAGCCAATATTTAAAATATTATAATATTTTTTATTCTTTATATATTGGTACCAAATTAAGCTTTAGCAAAATTCTCTATCTCAAAAAATCTACCGCATCCACGGTAGCTTGTTTAAAATGAGTCTTGCAAGTGTTGCAACCAATTCCGGACCCATCAATTGTAAAACTTCTTTGATCATGTTGATTTTAAAGCAACTAGATGCATTTTCAAGTTAAATTTCATATCCAATTTATGACAACAATAAATTCAATCAAATTAGTTCGCTAAATTAAAAAAGTTACCAAGTTACAAATATTTACTTTTATTGCCGAAAACAAAAAAATCGTCTGCCAAAAACAAATTTTAAACTTCCACCAAACAAATTAGTTTATATAGACATAAAAACAATTCTGTACAATTGTTTTATTGTATAGTTTATTTTACGCTAAAATTTTATAGCGCTCACATGCATATGCCGTTGCAACTTACCCCTGGTCTCCCCTACCTCAAAATTCTAGCAATATCAATGTAAACTTGTATGTTCAAAGTTCTTGACAATCAAGGAAACATTATTTCTTATTAAAAAATTTATTACATGTTTGAAGAAATTTTAGTCATTCTATCGGGATTTCATGATAATTGCACGCCTCGAAATCACTTATTTTGAAGTTTCAAATTAATGCGCGAAAATATCTCAAAGTCAATTATAAATAGTTAAGTACATAGCTAAAACAATTTCTTCACAATCAAAAATATAATTAGTGAGCACGAATTTATATGGTTTCATCCTCATTGTTTCCGCTCTCAGTGTACTCTGTACATGAAATATGAACTCGAACAAACACATAAGTCATTGTCTAGACCAACCTTATAACCCTCTGACTTCGTCTTTGAAGATTAGTCATTCTTTTAATCAGGAAATCAAGTCTTCTCTAGAATTAGAAACAAAATTAATACGCGAGGACACCTAGCTAAAATTTTATTTGGATCATGTTCACGAAATGATCGACATTAAATCGATTTATATTTTAATGAAAAAGGTAATTTAAAAAAAAACCTCAGAATGTAGCTGCTGTCATCCCTCTTCACTAAAGAAATCATCTGGAAATCGCATATTTATCCAATTTTACAGCCATGTTAAATATAGCAAATATTTTTTAATCGCTCTTTATCGTTAAATGGTTAATTGAATTTAAATTCACCATTCACCATATACTCCCAGACATCGTTAAGTGCAACATCAAGATTATGCGGCCTTCGCAGCTCTGACTGAAGGAAGCACGAAATGTTAATGCAATTCTCATGCTGTATTTATGGTTTCATTCAATATTTTAATATATTCGTCTAATAGATTAAATTCTACACATTTCACATGTGTAACGTCATTACAAATTAATATTTCAATAATTCTCATTTTTGTTTACAAAAATTTATTTTAAAAGAATAAAACACGTGTCATTATTTATTGAAGTAATTTTTATTAATTTGAATTTTCTGTATTTTAATTTTCAATTATTAAAAAATAATATATTACACATAAAAATCTATTACTAAAAATCTAAATTTATCTTATCGATATTAACTTCAACATAAAATTGTCTAAATTTATATTCAAAGTAATTCAAAAGTAATTTTTTTATTATATTTTAAAAATAATGTATGGTCAAAGGCAGTGTTGTACATCTGCGGAAAGATTTTAAGTGGTCCGCCAGAGCTCGCGAGATTTATGCTCGTAAGAATTTAGCCTAATCGACTCCGATTGAACTTCGGGAAGACATTCTATTTCTGGACGTAATTTATCCACTCCCATCAGTCCCGGTTTTAGGCATAGTCGGGATGTGCCACCGCACATCCTCCACCAATTAGGGGCTCCACCAACCAAATAAAAACATTTCGACTTGCATTTCAGGTTTATTTAAGTTGCTAATGTCTCGCGCACAATCTGACGGTATTAGGCTGTACACGTAGCGCTGTCATTATGACACCTTAGTAATAAAATTCCCACCATGGAGCATAACGACATGGAATCATCAGGAGCCGAATGTTTCGGCCCAAACTCCTTACGTTCTCAGGGGGTGGGCATGTCGGTTATTTTCCTACTTTAGCAACCTTCAATACACCACCCATTATGTGGTTATCGACTAAAGACTCGCGGCGACCTTTGACCATATGATGGTCATATACTAAGCGTTATATTTCCATTGAAGCGGTCGCCTTCACTTTGAAAAATTACGCTCACCGGCATCGTGCATAAATCGCATTTTACGTCATTTTGCGAATGCGCGCGTCACCTCTTCAACAGACAAACCGCATTTCTCTCTTTTTAGCAACGCTTACGACCTCTCAACCTCCCAAATCCAGAACGAAGCTGCCTGCGCGGCCTCCGACATTTTATATTTTTTTCCCGGCTCACTAAACCGATGAGTGAGGAACATGTAGGCCGACTTCCCAACCAAATTCCTCGCCTCAACTTCGACGGGCATTAACATTACCCGAAATCTGCTAGCCTCCAGATCTTTCGCTAGGTCGGATTACACTCCGTCCAATATAGACAGGAAGTGCATATTTTATGCAAATTTCTCGAACATCAAACAACGGAATTTATTCAAATTTGGACATTAGGTCACTTTACCACATACAAAACATCTAAAACATATAAAATTTAGACTTCATAGCTCCCGTTGCGGGAGCACAGTCCAAATCATCTAGCTATGCAACGGACGTTAATAAACAATTTATTTGGACTTAATAGACTAATCAAAACTAGTAAATTACGTTAAAATGTGTTTTTGGGCCGTCCAAAAAAGATAGAATGGGGTTTGCATATGAGCTATAAAATTAATTTTAACAAGGTACAAATGAACTTCAAAGAAGTGGTATATAAACATGATACATTTAAGAAATTATTTTTTTAGTTTATTAGTAATAGTAAAGTTTAGTGATGGATATAGGTAAAACATTGTCCGAAAATGATAAGGAGAGGATTGAAGCCTTCAGGAAAGAATTTTATTCAAGATTGAGGATTGCTAAAGAGTTCAACAGGTCCATAAATGTTATTTCTAATTATTTGAATGCTCCAAGACTTTGGACCCAAGAAATCTCCGGGAAAAAAGAAGAAATTGTCTGCTGAACAGGAGAGACTGCTGCTGAGGAGAGCATCATTGGATAAATTTTCTGCCAACCAGCTAAGAACAGAATTAAATTTAACTGTTTCTAAGAATGCATTATTCTAAATAATTTACTTAAATGTTTTTCCGTTTTCAGCACATTGCTCGCTTCAATCCTATCCTCCCACTGTTCCGTCAACTCTACCAAAATGAACGTCTGACGACGATGTAAGAACAACATCCGGCCTCCTGCCGCTATCCCTAAGTATTGGGATAATAATTGGGGATGGTGTCTCAATCTTTCTAGGTCGGCTCTGACGGCCCAATCATTAGCCTCTGCAAAAATGTCTCTGTTTTTCTTGCAGGTTAGTGAAATGCCCTATCGCAAGAAATATACCTTCCGTTGCAATATGATGGAGTGTCTCGGATTCGCCCCGTAGCTCACATTTACAGTTTTCCGTCAAACCTCATCTTCGCAAATAGTCATTAGAAGGAATTGGTCATAGATCGATCTTATCATAAAGGCCAATCGATATGGAGACATCCTCCATATCTCATTCCAACTGATGGAGCGCTGAACCACGTACTCCCATGTGGTCCATTTCATCTACCTTGCTGTGACTGCTGCATTGCCTTTGTGACGCTATCCCCCTTTCCTTCTTTCTTCTGCTTTAACCGCTGAGCAGGACTCTGACCATTTTGCGTAATGGTTCAAACCCATAGCATGACGGCCCGGCCTCGCATTTCATCAAACGTCAGTTCCTCAACTGATTTATCATCCTGTGCTTTAAACTTCCTTTTTGTTCTTAGCAATGCTTTTACTTCGCGGATCCAGATGTCCGCAGTTGTTTAACATCCGCTGCGTTCTTATTTTGGAGACCTTACATTCCTTCACTATGGTAACTTTGAGCTGTTGCAACTTTCTTGGTTTTATTAGTGAGGGACTCAATAAAGACACGACCCAGGTTTTTAACCGGTTCCTCGAACCCGTTGTCCCGCTACAACAAACGAGAAGACGCTGCAAATTTTCCCTTTTACTAGGGCGAGACTTCTTCTTTTGCAAGTTTAAAAGCCATTCTCTATCACCCTAAAAGGCTGTTGAACCATCCAAAATGTTCTGTACTGCCGGTTTTCTATTCATCACTTCTTTCATTCATCACAGGGTGGTGTCATCCATGAACGCCTTTAACGAGGGCATGTACAATAGGGTGGGTTGATCCACCATTGTTTCAACTAGACACTAATTGATGCTCCTTGATCTACTGATCACGAAAATATATTTAAAATTACATTTTTCGTTAATTATTTTTTCTAGGACTCGACAGCAGATGCATGTCAATGAGATTGGTCTGTAATTGGAAAGGCTAGAAGGTGGGCCTTTCTTGTGAATAGGAATAACATGAGCTGTTTTCCAGATATTGGGCATAGGTCCACTATTGAGAGAGAGATTGAATATATGATGGGGTGGATATGACAAGCTAAACAGCTTTTTAGCAAGATATTAGGAATGTGGTCGGACCTCATAAGCAAGATTGTTCCAGCTGTCTCAAAATTTTTGTAGGACCATATCCGGAGTGACTAGGACTTTGTTCAGGATTGTGCTGGATCGTTGAGGAAGACGGTGTGAATTTCCATTGTCGACTGTGAAAACGCTGGAGAAATAGGTGTTAAATGTGTTAACGATTTTCAGTGAGTTTGACGTCAAACTTCCATTTTGTTTTGTTATGTACCCAATCAATGAGTGACAAAAGAGCTTCCTGTTAACAAATCTGTAGAAGCAGCCTAAATTATTCTTGCTTATAAAATCTTTTGCTTTCTTTGCACGATAAGTAACAAGTTGATTACTGCATTTCTCTGAAATTTAGTATATTTGTTTTTTCTCTGAAGATAAGGACAATATTTCCACTTATGCCAGTATTTAAGTTTTATTTGGTAGAGTTTTTTTCTACTGAAGTTTGAGGGATTCCTAAAGACGAAGGGAACATACAGTTTGATATCCTCTTCCAAACATGAGATGAAACTGGACCTCCTCAACTGAAAAACATTGCTGAAAGACTTGATACCAATTGATCTCATATAGATAATTGTTAAGCTAATGTAGACTGTCCTGTTGAAATCATAGTATCCATGTGACAATACAGATGTCTGTGGTGTTGTACCGTTCAGGCGGAAGGTGATGATATTGCGGTCTGATGAGGCAAGTGGGCATGTTATTTGCACCATCGATATTAGTAATGGATCGTTAGACAAGATCAGGTCGAGAATATTGTTGTTTCGCGTTGGTGAGTTGACAAACTGATGAAGACCAAGATCGTTAAAAAATTCAGATAGAGTTGTTTGGAGCCGAGATGAATTCCTAGTTGAGCTCGGGAAGGTTAAAGTCCCCATTAAGCAGAGCTTGTGATCTCCCAAACAGAGGTGTTTCAAGCAGTTAATGCTATCTCGATCATATTGTTCGGCAGCCAGATCGAAGCCACCACTCCGATAATAACCAATAAAGCGATAGTTTTGACATCCAAATCTCGAGTGTAAACAACTTATTTCAATATGAGACTAATCTGAGGGTACTAGGAACCTGGTGATAGGAAATGTTTCTGGTGATAATGCGACTCCGCCCCTCTTGAACGTCTGTCCCATCGGACAGCGGCGAATTCACTCGGAAAAGCAAAAAACGTGAGGGTTGAAATTTTTAAGGAATAAATTAAGCTCGTTGGTCTTATTGTTAGTACTTCTAACGTTCGTTAGTGCTATTTTTAGATTGTTGTTTTGACTGTTCTCAGAAACCGAAGAAGCATGAGAGTTCAGGAATTTTCCAAACACAAACTTTGATTCATAAAAGAAACTTGGAAAACTAGGAATATTGTGATGAAATGAAACTGGAAGTACTCAGGAAGACCCCATCCGGTTGTAAAAAATTTCTTCTGGGGTTGGAATTAGTTTTGAAAGGGAGGATTTCCCTGACTTGCTCTGCCATTTTTTATTCTTTCACGTTTTTGGCATCTCTTGTTATATTCGATTTCTGCTTCTCTTTTTGTGAGGTGCCGGTTAAAGAAAGTTTGTTTTGAAGTGGTGTCTGACGAGGCACGAAGAAGAACTGATGAGATCTTCAACAACCTCGGGGCCTGAGAGACGCACCATCAATCTCTCACCGTCCCTACCATTTCTCTTGGTAGAGACGACGGATGGCTTAACAGTTAGGTGGTTTTCACAAAATTTCAGAAACTGGGCCTCATCGGAAATTCCCGGAATTAGTTTTACACCTGTTTCATCTTTGAGCACGAACGTTCCTCACTACAACTGCTGACCATCAGTACGAGATATAAAGTTAGAAAAATGGATTCTAGGATGGCCAATGCGCTGTGCACACCAAGCATCCAGCCAAAAGTAACCATTGCTATATCATGAAATTCCAGAAATGACCCTGGCGGAAGGTAGGAATTGACATCTTCAAGTTCCACGTGACTACCTCTTAATGGCAGACTATGCAAGTAGCTACTTCGAAGTGGGTCGACTGCTCAGCGAAATGCTTCTAATGTGATACGTTGCTTGAAAGGTTAATTTGCGCGCCATGAAATACCAAGAATAGTATTCTCAGACAATGGCCCGCCTTTTGCTTCGAAGGAATATAATTGATTAATTAATTTTTAGGTTAATAATTAATTAATAGTTAAATTTTTATATAATAATTGATTATTAATTTATTACTTAATAATTAATAATAAATTAATTATTTAATTAGTAATTTAAATACTAAAACAATTGATTGAATTAATAATTAATAAATAATTTTATTATTAATATTGAATTAATGTAGGAATTAATTATTGGTAATTAATTACATTAAATAACTATTATTTAGTAATAAATTTAATAATTTATCATTAATTTATTAATAATAATTAATTTAATAATTTATTATTATTTTAATAATATTAATTTTTAATGTGTTTTTGGGCCATCAAAATAGGAAGGGGCTTGCTTATGAGCTACAACATTTACAAGATGCAAATAAAATTCAAAGTAGGTTTCTGTGTTATATGAACGTGAAACATTAATTTGGTCAATGGAAGAAAATTGTATACAAATAATAGTAAACATGATTTCACATTGAATAACTTTTTTTCAAAATTAAATTTTTGAAATTATTATTGACTTTTGACTATCATTTTTTCTATAATAATAATTTTATTTACGTGATACTTTAACTAAACGGAATAGTAATTAATGAACAATTATTAAATTAATTAATAAACAATTAATTAATAAATAAACACGTCCTCTCAGAATCCAAAGTGACGAAAATAACGTGAAATTCATTAATACATTAGCGGAAGAAGACTGGTCTGGCGTATTGCCTCGCTGTAACGAAGGAGATGTTACAAGAGCTTATTGTTCCTTCATCAACAAATATTCCACC
The DNA here is from genome assembly GCA_011800805.1 of Hirudo medicinalis. Taxonomy (NCBI): domain Eukaryota; kingdom Metazoa; phylum Annelida; class Clitellata; order Hirudinida; family Hirudinidae; genus Hirudo; species Hirudo medicinalis. The sequence continues at coordinate 15,458 of MPNW01000505.1, forward strand.
AACTATGAAAAATGTTTTCCTGTTATTCATAAACGGAAAAACTCTTGTCCATATAAAAACTTTGGATGACTCTTGGCCTTCCCGATTCTTGCAAGTAAAAGAATACTTTCTAAAACATTCCTTGCCAATCCCTCAGCTAATATTAAATCAGAGTTTTTGTCATACAGAAATAAGTTCAAAAAAATTAAAGATGCCCTATGTAAAAATCACCCTATATTACTCCATCAAATTTTGTGAACAAGAGAACAATTGCAAAAAAACTTGGAATCTGACAAAACACCTCCTGAATGGAAATAATCGCCACCCACACCATAGTACCTTCTGTGATAGTGATGGTCAACCAATAACTTCTTCCGCTGAAATAGCAAATTCGTTTAATGCCTACTTCTCGAATATTGGATGTGAACTTGCTAAAAAAATTGCTCCATGCTACAGAAACCATCGTGAATATCTCAAAAATACTGCACAGCAGTCAAATATCACTCCTGATGAAATCGTTCAGATATCAAGATCCCTGAAACAGTCCCTTAGTCCAGGTCTCGATCAAATCGACCAATGCATTCGAATCCGTGCAGCCTTCGGAAATAACCTCGTTATTCTACGGACGTTAATATACTTCCCTATTGGGGGGAACTGCGATGTGGATTGCAGACAGACCAGTCCAGTCAAGACATTGATCAGTTGGCTGGGAATAAAAATTTTATGTTAAATTCAATGTAATTTTAGCTTTGATATTTGGACATGTTGACACAAAAGAATAAGATAATTGCTTGTTTTACTAGAGTTTATTTAATTAAAACTTAACATTTGCCATTTATTTCAAATTATTAATTAAAATAATGATAACTAAATTACCATTATAAACTCGAATCTTTTGCGTTAGAATGTCAATGTGGACGTCCGTTTGCTTGTTTTGAGAAGGAGTGTAGCAGCGATGAACTTTGTTTCAAAACTTTTCTTGGAACGTTTGGTGCCGGTGAGTTAATCAGATGAAAAAGAATATTTATTCAAAAGAATATTTTTTTCTCTTTTGGTCAAAATAACCTCAAAAATTGGAAGGTGATATAAAAGAAAACAATATATTTAGATTCAGCTCATCTGAAATTTTCAATCAATCAGCCATTTTAATGTTTTGGCAAGAAAAATTTTGTTGTTGTCCAGTGTAATCCTTTTCTCAAGGAGTATTTGACAGAATTAGTTTTTTGGGGGCTAATGCACTAAGTATAATTAGATTAGAAGCTATTTAGGAAGAGTTTTAGACTGCTTATGCATTCTACATATTTATATAAAAACCTAGTTTGCATTGCACTTCTTATAAAACTACCACGTTAAGAGGCTTCGTGAAACTATAATTCTTTTTATTTGAAATTCTTTAATCAAATTCTGTATTTTTAGTTTTAACGTTAGACCATTTTTAATGGATCACACTTTCTTTGCAAAAGCTGTTTTTAATGAAATCATTGATGTTTTAATTGCCATTTGAATTTGAAGATGGCCCCGCTAAAATGTCCCTGCCTAACAAAAGTTTTTGGATTCCATTCATCTGTGGTTTCTTGGCAAAAAGGTGATTTTTCTGGACAAAATTATATAAAATATCCGAATTTCAAAGAGAGAACTGATGAAAAAATAGAAAAATTAAAAGCTAGACTTGTGTATCAAAGTAGAAAAAGAGGCACTTTGGAAATTGGAATTTTATTAAGGTTACTTTTAAATTTTGTTTTCTTTTCTTTAACTGTGTAAATTTGAATCAAATGAAATCAGTTTTGTGCCTGATTGACTTCTGTCTTATTAAACCATTGATTTACATTTACGTTGTTGTATAACTTAAATTACATCTCCGAACAACTTGACGATCTGTGTAAGTGCACAGATACCATTAACATCTCGCTCGTCAATTTTCTTCAACTCAACTGCAGAAATCCATAATCATGTTTATTGGCACATCCACACACCTCAAGAATCTATCTCCCCCATCTTCAATAAACATCGCTGGCACTATTCTTCCTTCTTCTACTACCTTAAAACTCCTCGGCATCACCTTTGACTCCTACCTCATCTGGGCTATCTGACACAACTTCTGCTCTTGCATGCAGTCTGATCCTCTCTTGTCTCTGGACTACTGCAATGCTCTTCTGTATGGTACCTCTGCCTCACTTATCCACTCCCTTCAGCGCACCCAAAATAATCTAGCCAAGTTCGTTCTCCTCAATCCTAGCCTTAAAAGCTCTGAATGCCTGTCACAACTGCACTGGTTGCATATAGACCTTCACAGCATCTTCAAAATCTCATTAATCATCTATCGCACTCTAGCCACATCCATCCCTCCCTATCTCAACCATCAAATCCCCGACCACCTTCGTTCATCCTTCGCAATTCATCTATACCAACTAGTCCATAGATCATCCATAGACAATCGAGGCTTCACCTGCCATCTGGAACGACCTTCCCCCCATCATTCGGTCTCAACCTACACTTGAACTCTTCAAGCGTCAGCTGAAAACCTATCTATTCAAGATGACATTAAACCGGGACTCTGACGCTATGCATATGCCATATAAATGAACTATTATTATTTATATAATTCAATAATATATAATATTGAAATATCTTATTTCAGTACATTTGCAGCTCAGTATCTGCCAGCAATGGATATTAAACAGCTTAAGGAGTATGACAAGCTCATAAACAAGCCAAGCAATGAATGGGATCTTTATTATTGGATAACAGGTAATACATAAATAATAATAGTTGCTGTGAATCACATGAATAGCTTTGAAGGTGCCTTGTTCTTGGGAGCAAAACCTATTGGAGATCATATTGGCTCTTCTATTGACTTCCTGAAGAGATGTATCTTTGAGTGGTGGTTGAAGACCTCCAGGGTTGGTTGAGACTTGATGAGGGGAGCCAGGCTGTTTTGCAGAACATAAGGTGTCCCTCAAAATTATTCCTCAGAAGATTTTCATGGCCACAACATTTGAAGAGGGGAAGTGCCTCTGATGATCACTTTAATCGAACTCTAAAATGGAGCATCAAAAATATGTGTCTCTGGGTTAGCAGTGGGGGCACCAAATTATCAGTTTTGCCCTGACTGCCAAACACCCCTAGCTATGCCTCTGTGGGTTAGGATAGACTTTGAGTCATTGAATAAATTAGTACCTCCAACAGGGAAGGTAATCCTCAGATGAGTGATGTTTCAGTATTTTAGTCCCGAACTCATTAAGCTCTTTGTGGTCAGCCAGGTATTGGTATGGTAATATTCTGTTTTGCTTGCCTCAATCTTCAGACTTTGGCTCACATTTCTTTGTTTTCTAGTGGCTGGCCATTATTCTCACTCACAATTCAGTTTGCCTTTAACTGTATGCTTTATGTAAAAAAAGGTTACAATAACTGCCTAATTTTAGCATAATTTGCAAATTATTAGTTGATCAAAGCCAAGTTTGGAATTCACTAAACAAGTTATGATGATACACAGTTGTGTCAAATTTCCTTTCATTTGAGCAAGCAATGTTTTCAAATTAATTAAGATGTCCTAATTTGACCATGTAAAATGGCTATGGACACTTGGTTGCTTAATGGAGTTTAATGCCTTTTCATGAACTTGCGAGCTGATGCATAGCCTCTGTTGTCTTAATGTCCATAAACATATAATGTTGTCTTGGGAGTTGATCAATCCAGCAAGGGAATCAAGAACTCCTCAGGCCAGAGTGGAAGAGGTCTGAAAGCATGGAATGGCTTGGAAAAAAGTATTTGGAGATGTTAATTAAATGTAGATGCATTATGCTATAAAGGAAATGTCAGTAATTATTAATGTTGTTTGAGTGAAATTTATAAGCCAATTACTTGGTAATTTAATCATAGGTTGACTTTTACCAAATCACTAGGAAAAAAAAGTGCATGGAACCTTTATAGATGGCCTATTTATAGGATGTAGTGATTAATTTGCAAGAATCATTTGCTCAGCTGAAAGGACATTTGGCACATTTGTATGACATCATAATTGGCATGTTAGTTCCGAATTTGTCTGATAAATATTTTATAATTTGTGCTAAATTTGAGATGTGTCTAACCTGTTATGCATACTACAAAGGCCTTGTGAAATATTTAGACTTGGAAGAAGGCTTAATATGAATGGTCCTCCAGTTTATGCAAACTCAGGAGGAGACTTTCCTTAAACTTAAAGTTTTGTGAATGTTGTTTTCTCTTCAAAAAAGCATATTTTCTTACATGAACCTTTGAATAGCCCCTTTGAACCTGCCCTCATTTTTAATTACTAATTGTGGTTATGTCATTATATAGTTATTGTTATAAATATGTTATACATGTGGTTATAGGATACCACTCAAAATATTTATTTAAGCCAAATAAAAGCACTTCATATTGACCACAGAACTCTACTCGACTCGTGAATATCTATTGAATGGCGTTGTTCCTTCAACATCATCATCAAATCTATCAACACATATCACCCCAAAGGCTCTGAAAACAAAGATATTAGGACATATTCTGATAATGTATGTCCTAGATATGTCACATGCCAGTTTCCAATATTCTTTTCTTCTATTGTGGGTTTTACTAGTGATCTTCTTGAATCTCTTTTGTGCTTTTTAATAGAGCTGAACAATCTTTGAGGTGTAATTTTTTTATTATGTTCATTACTTGGTTTTTGTTGATCATAGGTTACCTGTGATATTCCCTGCATTCAACTTTGTCATGTGATCAAAAGCAGTCTTGGCCTTAGAAAGGTCACTGTCAACCAACCGCAGCATTGATGCAAATGGCACATGGATTTCACTTCCTCTAGACTGGGTTGAGGATCCTTGATTACGAATGCAAAATTTTTATAGACAGCTTGTCTATATATCTCTTTATAGAGATTTGAATTTGTATTTTTTGGCAAATTTGTCTACATGCCACACAAAGTAACCGATGAGCAGGGGCATCCATGACTGCAGACCATGCATTGAAGTAAACATCGGCATCATCAGATATAAGAATCACTTCTGTTATAGGACCTCCAAGTGCATTTTTTATCACTTCAAAAAAGGAAGACTATCACCATGATAAAATCAACTTTGTTGCTGAAGCAAAAGGCAACTGGATAGCCTTCTCCATGGTCATCAATGCACATGATTGTAGTTATTGGAAATCACATGCATTCGGACCATGGGTGGAATCAACGCATATCTCTTCCTACACGAATGAACTATAACCGAACTGAACTTTAAACTATTATCGGTGCCAATGCCTGATGATTGGCTTGTAGTTTGTTTATAAATGAATATCAAATCCAATGCCAATAGTAGAACGCTGATTGGATGGATAAAGACTTATCCCGTCCGCTTCTTACACTAGCCTGTCTTACTTTTGCATGCAGGAACACAATCCTCAGAACCAACTGCATGTTACATGTGACACAGTGGGAAATTATAACATTTCACTCCATATTTAGTGAATTCTCAATAAAAATTGGGGATGTACTCC
>MPNW01000505.1:21073-39293 GCA_011800805.1 Hirudo medicinalis
ACTCCGACCTTGGAATGTATCGACAGGGAATCATCAGAGGAGGGACACCCCTTTATCGAACGTTTCGGCCCAAACTACTTGAGTTCTTGGGAGTGACCCTGTCAGCTAAATCCTTATTCTAAACAACCTTACTTAACTTCCACATTACGTGGTTCATCGATTAAAGAAGACTCGGCGGCCTTTGAAATGCCACATAATGCGAACTGAGAGTTATATAAAAAAAAAAAAAAAAAAAAAATAGGCGATAGCATTGTCGCGATACCAATAATGTAATAAGTAGCGCTTATGGTGATATTAACAACCTTGTCAAGTGAAAAGCGAAGACACTACTTTTGTTTAGTTTGAAAGAATTATTTGAGTGGAATCAAGTCATCCACTTGTGGACTTCAAAAAATCTGAGCATTTTGTTGCACAAAGGAATTATTAGTTTACAAAAAGATGTAATAATTTTGGTTGTATTTGTAATGTTAGAGCTATACCTCTACGTATTCGTAAAATTGTTAATGGTAATGGCATTTACATTGCTTGATATATTAGAGAGTAAGTGCCTTGAGTGTAATTGTGGGACTACTTTTTTCTATGTCAGTACATTGTGAGGTTAACAGTTAATATTTTTGCAGGAGCGAAGGATGTACCTGCAGAATTTGACAACTCTGTGATGATGCTTTTGAAAGATTTTGCCAAAAATGAGAAGAGGGAACTGCGGGCTTTTCAACCACCCCTCTTTGAATGATGAATATGTTTGGTTATTAGACATTAATACTTGCTCGTAATTAATTATAGATGCTGTATCAGATTATGTGTTCGAATGTGTACATTTAGCCGGTTACATTAAATCTTACTAAACCAAGAATTTTTCGCTTCTCTAGTTTGCTCGACAGTCCGCGTTCTGAGTTATTCAATAGCTGTGCTTCAAGCTATTTCAGCCTGATAAGCTGTGAGCTTTTGACGTTTGAGGTGTTTGCTGAAATCGTTCGACTATATCCGAGGTATTAGCTCGGTTCGTTTGATCAGTTCAGCTTAGGAAAGTTTTATAGCTTACCAAGGATTTTGATGGACGTAGCGTGGTTTGACGGCGGTATGTGGTCTATCGAATAATTTCAAGTCACTATGAGTCACTGTGGCGAGACATTGCTGATGATTTCGTTATTAAAAAAAAACAGATCGGGTTGGGGGACCTCTTGCTTTTCATCTTCAATCAATGGTCTCCGGTGCTAAGATGTTGGACGAAGGAATCGAAGGCTCAGGTCAACTGAGGGATCACCTTGCCTGTAACCGTTCGTGTTTTGAGACGTTGTATTTACCCGGTTATAAAGCTAACTGGCTATATTTGTTCGTTGGCAAAAGCGATTTCATACTTTAAATATAAATCTAATAGAAGGCGTTAAAATGGTAATATAAAATGCTGGTTACATTTTGAAGTGGTACACATGATGAGCACTTGGCAAAACAAAAAACCCGAGAACTGGGACAACTCAGATATTTTGGATTGGATTTACTTTACGGCTGGTCTCAACGATATTCAACTGTCGGCACTGAGAGGTGAGAATTTTCAAGGGCTTACTGGGAGAGAATTTTGCAGGATGACCAGAGACGATTTTATAAAACGCGATTCGGAGTTTGGGGAATCGCTATATAACTCTTTCATCTCATTAGTTAGAAGTAGGTGTAAAATTTTTTAAAAGAGTTTCTAATTTGTTAATTTTGCCTTCCTTCTGAATGTAGAACACTACGGGAGTGTCTTTTCTGATGCTTCGCTAAATTCACAAATCGCTTCATTTCTTAATCCCGTACAGTCCCATGGTCCGGAAGCAAGTCATTTATTTTAGTTTTCGTTCCTGCAATGTTACATATTACATGTGATTTTAGCAATCTTCAAGCAAAATGAGGTTTATGTTTCCTCAAACCTATCAGGAGAAGATTTGTGTTGGGCAGAATTTCCAATTTCTCGCGGATGTCTTATTCCGGCCACCGTACAATTTTCGGAAATGCAAGACTTTTCCGACGAAGAGGCCAGCGACTTCAATCAAAAGCATAGTTCCAACTATGCCGTCGCACAGCCAAATAAACCAAGACGGAGAAGATTAAATGTTTCCTCAATGGAATTTTCGTGCGGCGATATCGCAACCAGGGAAATAAGTCGTGAACATTTAAACATCGGGAAAAGAAAGCATTCTTCAAGTATGTCGCTTTATTACAAAAGCCTATTAACTAAAAAGGGGTGTGCATAACTTAAGAAAATAACATGGCTAATTGTGCAATGCCCAGCCTAGCGGGCCCATGTTCGAAGCAATCAGGAAGTATTTAGTGAGAAATTAATATCTTTATACTCATTCACGAGTTATGCAGGATACGAAGCAATTAGAGCGTAAACCAATTTAGATAATATTTTTTGGTGCTTACGCATCTCGTAAATCAAGTTCCAGCTTCTATTCCCATTTAGCCGATATGTTGAGTGTCTCATGCATCCGTATTAGAGCTTTAACTTGTATGTCGCCGCTTCCCAAGGGTGTAGACAGTGGCTACTAGTGACTGGGAAATAAATGCTTATCGGGAAATGTCAGTATAAGCGGTACTCACATATCGAAGTCATATTTTATTTGTTATTCCACGCAGTGCCTACTAATATAAATGTATTTTGATTTACAGTATAATTGAACTCGTAATAAAAAAAAATGTCATAAAATATGCTGCAGAATGAATAATGTTTAAGATAGTATTATAATATTATTATTATTATTATATTATTTATTTTATGATCACCAAAAATAATCAAACAAAACTAAAACACAAACGTAACCGAAATACAAATGAAATGATGTCCAAAGGCAAAAACCCCAAAGGGATTCACATCCCGCTACCTAAAAGAATAATTTAGTAATTTTTTATAACAAACGAAATAAGAAAATCCAAGATTAGAATGTATATGAGATGGAAACAAGAAATTAGCAGATATTTAAGTGTTTAAAAGTTAGTAAATGTGATTTATGGGATGACTTGAATGTTGGTAATGATGTAGTTACTAAACGTTTTTTGACGATAACTTTTTATGTACTGGATTTGCGCAGCTCTCTTCATCAAGTTCATTCCATGCCTTATTCAATGCATCTTTTAGTTTCTGAACATTGAAATGTTGCTTTCCATTGGAGAATACCCTCTAGGCAATCCCCATATCTTTTCAATTGGGTTCAAGTCTAGGAAGCGAGTCACTTCAGAACTTTCAAATTCCTCTCCTGGAGAAAAGTTTTTATCACTCTTGATGTGAATAGCGGGGCATCATGCTGAAAAATTACCAACATCTCTAAATTTGTCACACATCGGAAATAGTTAATGGTCCAGTATTTCGATATATTTTGATGAGTTCTGCTTCCCTTGTAAAAAGACAAGTCCAGATGAACTACGAGAGGAAATGGCAGCCCAGACCATCACCGAGCCACCTCCGAAATCCATTTATAAAATGTTTTTTGGGCCCTCTGACATCATGCTAATAATATTTAAAGCCATTTCCGTCCAAATTCAATTTCGTTTCATCAGAAAAAAAAGAGCCACAGTTCATCCCCGAATCCATCATCTCTTGCCCTTTAGTTGGATCTTCTTGTGAACCTCAGTTAGAAATGGTTTTGCTGACGCTTAACAAACTTCAGAAAAACTTCTGAAGGCGTCAGAATATAGTCGATCGACTTACCTCAAAATTTAACTTATTTTTATTCTCTTGTTGAGCTAGACCCCTTGAAGCTTCGCGGAAGACAAATCGTCTCTGATGTTTAATAAGTTTTTGAGGTCTTCCTTGAAAAATGTTTGTTCCACAACTTTCAGCATTATTCAAATAACCTTAACCTTATAACCTTTCTAGAGTTATAGATTAACTCTACTAAAAATCTCTAAAATTGACAAATTCAAGTCTTTAAAGGCCTTTATTTGTTCTTTTTCACTATCACTAAGTCTCTTTTCAGAACACATATATAATAATAATAATAATAGTTAATTTATAATGCGCCATTTGCATAGCGTAAGAGGCGCCTTGTGTCTTCGTTAGCTTCGTGTTGGTGTCCTGAAGAGGTGGGTCTTCAGGTGACGTTTGAAGAGCTCCAGGGATGGTTGATCTCTTACTTGGGGAGGTAAGGCATTCCAGATAGCAGGAGAGGCATACGAGAAGCCTCTGTTGATGNACGCGCTGCAAGGAATGGATCAAAGAGGTAGATGTACCATAGAGAAGGGAATTGCAGTAATCCAGGCGAGAGAGAACAAGACTGCGTGCAAGGGCAGAAGTTGTGTCGACGGAGAGGAGTGGACGAACATGCCGAATTGACCAGATGAGATGATTGCATGATTTGATGATGGAGGCAGAGTGTTCTTTAAAGCTGAGATGAAAATCAAAAGTAACACTTAAAAAAAATAACGTAAACTATCATTACCTTTATTAAACAAATATAAACAAATAATTAAACAAATTATAGAAGCTAGTTATATAGAGCCTTATCTTAATAATCAGCTTTTGTGAGCCCTCTAATAAAAATTATTTTCTGGATAGGAAGAGACCCATGCTCACTGCTGAAAACCTCGAAAAATAACATCAAAGGCATTTATCGATGAAATCCCACTGATATTCAAATCTTATTGCTAACCTTTATTGTATATTAATTAATTAGGATGTGTGTGCGTTGAATTGGTTTCTAATGGAAAATTTTTTAAAGGTTTTATAAATTGATAATCTTTAGATATTTAAAAAAGTTTCCAGCTTTTAGCATTAGAACACAAATAACTAAAATAACAAAAAAATAACAAATAACACAAATATACAGTGGAATCTTTTGCGAGATCCTTTATGATGTCAACTTCTGAAGTTGTATTAGTTAGGTCTTTCTATCAACATGAGTGCTTCAAATAAGTCATGTATGCTGATTTAGGGGGAGACCGGGGAGGCTCGTGATTTTTAAAATCTAAGAACAATAGATTAAATCTATTTTAATTTAAATTTTTATTATTTTAGTTCAATAATTTATGACTTTGAACGAAAATATTAGTAGCGGTGCCGACGTTACATTCAGACGACAACGACGTAATTATTATTCAAGATAGCAGACATTGAGCGATTGATAGGTTATTAACAGCAAATTTTCGGTTATTAAACTTTTACTTTATGCATGTTCCATAAGAAAATTCCCGAATTGGGACTGGGTTGCGAACACGACAGGTTATATATAACCACTGACGCTTTTCACTGCCGCTTGCATACGTGTACTTGCGTCATAGAATAAAATTGGTTTGGAGTTGGGATGTTAAATGAAAGGTTAAAAGATTTCGTCAATTGTACACATAAACTAAGCTACTGATAAATACCCCAGCATCGCTCCGGTGTCGCTTACTAATGCTAATTACAGTTCACTTTAATTTTAAATTATAATGGTCGACAGAATAACTTGATGCGCCTTCACTATCACGTATGCTAACGTTTCATCTTTTACTGAATAAAAATAAAGCTTCGTAATAAAGGTCGACTGATGATTTATTGAGTTTCAAACAAGTCGCATTCTGCTTTTCAAAAAAACAACCATTGCATTTTATTTTTTTCCAGAAATCTTACTTTCGGACTTCATGAGGGATTTGTTAGAAAGACCAGAATACAACCCAAGTTGCGTGAGGTGGGAAGACAAAGAAAAGGGCATATTTAGAATAGTATCTGGAAAGTCAAAAGTCGTAGCGGAATTATGGGGGAAAATCAAAAACAACCCAAAGATGACTTTCGAAAAAATGGGAAGATCATTAAGGTGAGTGCTTCGACAAAATCCGATTCGACGATATAAACACATGAAATTTTTAAAGATAAATACTTTATAAAAAAAACTTTTTAAAAACACGCTTTTATTTCACCGGCCCAAAAATGTCTTAAAAATGAGAAAATAATTTTTTCGATCTGAGACATATTAAAGGACATGGGTAACATAAAATTATCTTGACTAAAAATAAAAGCGTGGGGGCTCACTATAATAAATTTCATAAATGCGTTCATTTTGTTAAATATGAAGTTTTTCGGTGGTTAACGACTTGAAGATTTTGTGAGCCTCACATTTTTTAATAAAAATTTCCATTTCCATGCACTACTAACTTAATTGCTAGCTATTCTAAATAATTTCCATCACACATACACCTATGAATGAATAATGTTTGTATTTTCGTCGTTATTCTGTCTGTCATTCCACATATATTAGGTCCGCTCACTTTTCATGTAATCCTCATGTAAGTTCAACTCCAACTGAATTGACTATTTTTCAGTCTTTCTTTTGTCTCACAATCCGCTCATATTAGCCTTTTTGTCATGGTTGAGTGTATATAATGATAGAAAATTTTATTATGCCCCCATGCTTTTATTTTTAGTTGTTGAAATAGTTTTGTTAATTGTTCTAAAACTATGTTAAGTGGTTCTGGGGCACTCGGAAGTTGGTGAGAAGTTGCAGCGAGTAGCTTGTCATGGTGAAGTTGTCGATAGAAACTTTATTATAGAAAGACTGCAATCAAGTTCCTTAATTGCTTAAAGTTGACAGTTATATTCAGTTGTTTATTAAAGTGTTAACTGTTGTTTCCGTTTACTTCCATAATTTTCAATTAGTCAAGATAATTTTATATTACCCACGTCCTTTAATGTCTCAGATCTAAAAAATTAATTTCTCATTTTTAGTGCATTTTTTGAACTGCTCGCCTTTTTCTTTGTTCTCTTTCCTTGTTTCATCCAGTATGTTTTTCCTTATTTTTGTTTAGCCTTTTCTAATCGTCTTTTCCGTCGTGCAGCAGTATCGGTTATCATTGTTACTCTTTATAGTATGTATATCCATATATATATATATATATATATATATATATATATATGTGGCGCTAGGGGTGGATGGGATTGGGATGTCCTCAAAATTTTGGAGGATGAACAAATCCATGCGCACCACTCTCAACGAATTACCTTCATTTCTATTTCTTAGAACCAAAGGACCATTTAGCCAAAATCATTTACCTAATTTTCTTGTGTATGCTGCGGATCTGACACTACTGATATATTTACAGGTTTTATTCACATAAACAGAATAAACACAATTCGAAAGGAAATCGAGTATTAAGCAAGAGTAAGAGTACAAGTAAGACTAAGAATCAAGCGTCACAAGTCCGGATGAAGAGTGAATATTTATTTATTTATTTGATTAAAGTCCGTTGCATGACTAAGATGATTTGGACTTCTAAGAGAGTGAATACGATCGGCAGGTTGGAGTTGTCCAATGTTGAAAACTCTCCTAGTAGTTTCAGGTTAGCTTTCTGATAATCAAAGTAAACAATGCCAGAAAACTGTTCCTTCACCAAGACCAATGACCAAATAAAATATATGTTTTAGATAAGGGTTTAGAAATTACCACAGTTGACTGCATATTTAGTGAATTCTCAATATAAAAAAAGGATTAGTATTTGGTTTCTGGATTTTTCATCATAAAAACCTTCTAAAGGTTTTAAAGATTTTCATTTAAATTTTTTTCTTTATAAAAGCTCCATGGACTATTATTATATGTTATTACCAACCCTCAAACTACTCGGCATAACCTTTGACTTCATCTGACGCGCCTTCATGTACCATATTTTGTAATTATTTGAATAATGATCAAACAAAATACCGCCATCATAATCAAAACTTGAAATCTTATCTGGGCATTCCGATACATTTATCCGCTCCTCTCTGTCAACGTGACTTGCTCTTGTTCGCTGCTTAGTTCTTAATTGCTTCTGTTACAACTCCCATCTTAATCTCTTTCCAAAAAGCTCTTGGATGAGTTTTAACAAAAAAGATCCGAATCAATCTAGCGAAATTAATTAATTCCAGCCACGTCAGCTTCGACTTTCTGAAACATCTGCAAGGAATGCCCCCAGCCATCATCGTATCATCTTAAAAATCATTCTCCATCACTTAGAGAAACTTGTAACACCAATTCTATCTTATCTCCATTATCTCATTCATCATCGCTTCATATCTCATCACCTTCGCCTGCCTTTCACTTGCACCGACCATCCTGTTGATTATCCTTCGCCAACCGATGCTTTGATATGCCTCTCCAGCTCTCCCCACTTCATCAGGTTCCTGCCAACCCTGGAGCTTTTCAAACGCCACTTGAAGACTCATCATCTCTCCAAGAAGTCAATCGAGGCGCTAAAGAATCCAAGATATTTTCAGGGACTATGTGCACTGCACATTAAAGACTATTATATTATTTGCTGGCAATATGTTTTCATAACTTGACGAGACATTTCGGAGATGTGCATCGATACCTCTTCGCAATATTCCTGCGTCTTGATTCATAAAAAGTTAAAAATAAGGGCTTCGAAATATTTTAATGATTTAAATAATTATGATGATGATATATGTGTTTCTTATTTTCTATTAATTGATAAATCGTGCATTCATCGGTGACACCAATTATTCTGGGCCCCCTTTCTACAGGTTCCCCCACTCACTTCTGATTTCGCTTGGTTTCAGCTAAATGTTGTTTTAAATTATTGTGTACCCGACTTACCGGGTTCCCTAAATAATTCGATTTGACTGAAACCAATGCTGGCCATTTCGTTAAATTAACCTGAATTAAATTTTGCTTTCTCGAAAATGTCACCCTGGCAAAAAACAAAGTTATATCCTAAAATTATTTTTGCAAGAGAGATGATAGCGATGAAGAGGTTTTCTGTGTCACCTTTGAAAGCTGAAAATGTCTTTAAAAATTACTACCCCCCTTGCACAAATATGGCCAACCATAAGTGCATTACAGGGGGTGCAGTCTGCTTTCATAAGGAAAGAAACTTTCCAAGCTGTGAATATCCCAAAATTTTGCTTTTTCTCAAATAGGTTAAAATGACCACGCCCCTCTGCAAGTAATAAATTGATGTATTTCTGACAAACATCCTCCTACTCAATTGATTAAGGCATCCTTTCGGAAACGTTTAGGTGACATACAACTGGAAATGTAGGAAACATTTAAAAACCTAACAGTATCTATTACTATATATAAGAGTTATACGTTATACGAATCTTGTTGAAGAAGTGTGCAACATATACTTAATCGCTTAGTGATTTTTTTTCACAAATCCAATAACCTTACTATCATTACATAATTCCAGATGGTGCAGGGACAACAATGGAAATTTCTCAACTATCCCAAAAGATGGTAGCCTGCCAAAAAAACTGTGCTTCCGATTATCCACATAAAACACATCTAGGGCAGTTCACACATTCCAGCCATGGCAATTTGCTCAATTCTAGAACACAGTTTCTGGATCAAAGGTTTCAGTAAAATCAACCCCGATAATAATTCACCATGACAAAATAAAAGCAATCTTGTTTTAAATCATCAAAAACTACTTGCTGTGACATTGAACATTAGATTTAAGCTTCTAATAACTTTTAGTTTAAAACTTCAATCAAGGGTGGGTCCTAAAACTCTATCAAGAACATTTGATTACTTCTTAAATGCATAATACAATGGTCTTCAAAAGTTGATCTGTTGAGGTCACAAGGATATCTTCATAATGACAACATCATTTGCGGCTACAATTGATCCAAGATAAATGCGCTTAATCAGTTAGCATAAATTTGACAACGAAACAATAAAATTTTGTCCTGTCAGAAAATTAAAATTTTTCTATCATTGAAGTTCAGATGTGGAAGGTCATCATCTATATCTATATTATTGAATACTAATACATAACAAAATGGAGTAATCTGGCTCCAAAATATAAGCAGTTGTAATTGATCAAAGATAAAATTTCAATTTAATTTATCATTCAGTAATCAAAATTATGCAAGAAAAGACTGGTAATATAAAATGCCAGTAAGAACAGAAGTAAAAATTTCCTCCACAATCACTAAGAATGAAGTCCAAGCACAGTTTCAGAATCACTCTTGAGCAAAAATTAGTAAATGTTTTGAGCACTTGAACCTGCCAAGTGAGGATAATGACCTAGTTTGAGGACTTTATTTTTCATTAGTTGAATGTTGTGTTCCTTTTCTGAAAGTCCATCTGATGTTGAGCTGATTACCATTTCCAGATTAATGTCTGAGTTTGTTGATGATGAAGAGCGTACCATCAAAGCATCAGGTGGGTATATCTAGATATAAAATGATTTATCTGGATTTATTTAATAAGTCACTTATAAAATTGGTCCAAATAAGCCATTTATTAGCTATAGAAAATAGCAAGCAAGGTCAGCAAAATTCAGAGCCAACCACACCTTGCTATCCTTCAAGATATTTACAAGATAACAGCTCAAAATTTTCATTTAAACATGTTTTGTTAAAGTAAGGTTGCCATTTAAAAGAGATTTTTTTCAACCATCTGCTTACCTTTTAGAATGTGTAAAACAAATTCAGAAATTTGTTATTAACATAAACTTTCTCTATCAAATAACATATCCAAATTTGTTTGAAAAAATAATTCAGTCAAAAGTAATTGCAACAAATCATAGTGCTTTTAAAGAAATTAATAAATAAATAATAATAACTATTGCCTTTATTAATGTCTACTGCATAGCTAGATGATTAGGACGGTGCACCTGCAACGAGATTCGAATCCATGCTACCATCGTGAGAGGGGGAAATCTTAACCATTAGACCATGCAGGAGCACACTCTTAAAGATATGCCAACCACTGCATATAATGCCGCAAGAGTAAGGGGCACCTTGTTGCTGTAAGCTGGATCATGAACGTGACACATAATGACTATTGCCTTTATGCAACTGTTTGAGCATGGACTTTTGATCCAATTATGTTTTTTGAAATGTTTGATTTGTTCATAAAATGGCAGATAATGGCTGTCTTCACACTTGTAATTTTTCGAGAACCAAGATAAGACTTAATTAGTTAACTAGTCCAAATTTAGAATTTCAACTTCCAATCAATTTTAAAGAAAATTGACATTATCAAATGTCAAACCACTTCCAGTGCAGATATTTTGTAATGAGAGTGGACTTTAATGCATTGATTATTAGCTAAATCACTTGAATATAAGCACAATATGACTCAGATATCAAGTTTGTTACCTTTATTCTACAAACTGCAAAACCTGCACATAAATCTCATCAAATAGAGATTTTCAAAAACTTAGAAATCTACATAACCAACTTCCATGTGAACATAAAATTAGCACTAGAGCATCAATTACCCAAAATGATAATTATTTGGACTTTTGTTACCTTTTAAATTTTTTGTATGGAAAAAACCACCTTACCTTCAAGCAGTGAAATAAAATTGATTAGAAAATGAAGTGATGATCCTATTGAAGGATGTGACTTTTAGAGGAATCTTTCATGTCATGATAAATGAAGTTTGAGCTAAATTACTAAATCTTAGATCTAGGTTGAAGATTGATAATACTGCCCTGGCCCAAAATATTTGCAGTGGAAAAAGTGTTATCTTCAGAAAAACATCTTGAGGGAAGTAATGAAGAAGGTGTAATGAACTCTGGGATGTCTGGATAGATTATCTCAGAGCACTTATTAAAATTTGCTTTTCATACAAGTTCAATGATCCAACTAATTTGATTACCCAGTCCTCAGTCTTACTTAGTTTTGATAATTGATGCTCTACTATAAAGTCAAGTGAACAGTAAACTACCTTGTTATTATTTTCTTGACTTGTTTCAATGTCAGTTGAACTGCTTGGCCTATTGGCCTTCAACATTTCAGTTTCATTGAAGTTGTTTGGGGCTATGGAAGAATTGCCATTGTCATCAGCAATGATATTCACTCCAACATTCATATTCACAATCTGGTTATTGGTTTTTGAATGATCTGCATTTTCAGTACTATGTACTGAGTTACAAAACATTTCTCCAATGTCTTGATGCAACTTGGGTAAAGTTGATATGTATTCCATGTCCAATTGCTTCAGATGTGAAACTTTATTAATCAAAAAATTTTTAACATTTTTTCCAGAACTTGAAGTTTCTTGATGAAAATAAGCATTAGCAGTCTTGGACACTACATTATTTTTGAGAGGAGAAGATAACTTTGATGAGGGATATTTGGATGAAAAGTCATTCAGAGATCTTTTTTGTCTTTTTCCAAATGCTTGGTTGCTGCTTCTTTGACTTTCCATAAAATTTAAATAATTAATTAGCATGATAATTAATGTAAATACAGAACTTTCTAAATTGTGGCTTTCTTTAGTGCTTTGATTCTTTTAATCATCAACTAGAGCATTTACCATGATCAAGTACTTTAACTTTGACAAAGCAAAACATAGTCAATGAAATCTTCAATTAGATATTATCCATTACCAAATTATGTCACTACTACATAGTATTCAAGGATTCGATATTCATTCAAAAGGTTTAAATTAGAATAACATTTGGAAAATGAGCCATGGCTGGCCTTTGCGGTATAATAGATGTAATAATTTTGTAAGCAAAAGTTTTTGAGAATATAAGAAAATATTCAGAGTGAAAAGGCTTTTAAGAAACCACATCAACAAGACAGACAACCACTCCCATTAATCCACTTGGTAAAGATAACTGGGCAATGCAACACAGATGATCGATATGACCTAATGCACTCAAACAAATTTGCTCTGGGACAATGAAAATAAAACCATAAATTAGTAACCTCACAAAGAATATTGTAAAAGTGAGACAAAGTGAAAAACACTTATTGAAATACCATCTGACCATATTGAGGCTGACCACTACCCTGAATCTCCTTATATACTTGAGATTAACTGCTAAAGCTAGAGAAAGATTCTCTGAGGGCTCCATGACAGTGAGATACTGGTTAGAATTAACAAAACTCTATTAAACAAAAATCTTTATTTGATGCTGTTAGTATCCCAATAAATCCAATAAAAAATATTGCAGTTTTTACTTTCACACTGACCAGTACCATATAAATGTTATCATGACAAGCCTCAGTACTTTTAAAATTTGTTGGACATTAATGCAATAATTTAAGACAACATTATGTTCTGGAAATGTGCAATTTATTTGAAAAAGTGACACTATCATTTGAAAAAATTCAAAATTTTAGACAATGCTTATATATTAATTAGATTGATTTCAGCTATCCCCATGGTAACCCAGTTTCTGGACAACAAACAAAAATTTATTGACAGCTAAGCAACAATTATTCTTAATCATCTGTCTTAAGAAAATGACATTAATTTAAATGTTTTAATTATAGCATGTACAGTAGGGTGGGTCAATCCACCATTGTTTCAAACCAGATAATAATAAACTGATGCTCCCTGATCTAGTGATTAATAAAATATATTACTTTCATATTTTATTCCATGTATAGAGGTCGCAAAGGTGAAAAAACATAAGTTGTTACATACCGCATTTCCCCAGGTATAAAACGCGCTTTGATTGTTGGAACCAAAATTTGGAAAAAAAATTATTATTTAAGGTTATTGATCTCATCACTGTATAACATGGGAAAGTACAGTAGTTCATTTAAATAGGAAATAATAAATGTATTAAAAACATTACAAAGGGTCTTGTACTCACTATATTATGGATTATAACTAACTATACTATATTATATTATTACTATTATTATGTTTGCAAATAATTAATGAGTAGTTAACTTGAACACTTTGTGTGCAATTTTTATAATTGATAACCCTGAAAAACCACAAAAAAACCAGTTTGAACCAGTTTTGGACATAAAAACCGGTTTCATTCCTTTGTGAACAATTGATAAGTTATGGCTAGCTCTGGTACATGAAGCAAAAGCCAACATTCAGTATTTGGTTTTCAAAAACAAACTAGCAACAAATGTGCTGCCAACTTGTAGAGATATTTTCAGGGCATACTGTTTTTACCAGCAAAAAAAGACAGCTAATGACATTGCAAAAGCTGTTGCAAATGATGTTATCAAATTATGACTGCCCCAGCATAACTTTTATTTATTTATTCATTTTTTGAGGTCATCTTATGCACGAAAAACATAAACCAAAATTCAATTATGTAAAAAAAAAAATCCAAATGATACCCAAATGCCAACCTAAGGGAACGCTGTTCCTGTTGGCCACCTGTAGCCCAATAGAAGCTACACAACATTTTATGTAATACAATTGTACAAGTACAAAAAAGAGTCGCAGTGCTAATTGCAGAATTAGATCAGTGAATCAATATTATGCAGTAAGTGTGATTTATATAGGCGTTTGAATATTGAGGCTGAGGTGGATGACTTAAGTTTCAATTGGTTTGTTATGATAAATCCAAGGAGCTGAGCATTTGATGGAGAACAATTTCAAAGTTGTAGGTGCGGGATCTGAATGAAAGTTATTGATATTGCATAATTTGTAAGAATGTAAGTCACACACTTTTAAAGTAGCCATAAAAAAATGCAGGCAATATATTACGAGAATATAAACATTATATAATAAATATAAATATAATTTATGTAAAAAGCCTATTTGAAATATATTTAGTTGGTAAATATCAAGAACTTTGCTGCTAATAAATTATAAACATGCTAAGGGCCATGTTGATGATAAAGGATGAAGATGGAAAAGAACATATAAGAATAATACAATAGAATCTTTTTTGAATAGTATGTAGTAATTTTAAATGAGTCGGGCAATTGGACGCCCAAGCAATATTACATTAGGATAAGTATGGATGGATAAGGGAATAACAAAGAATAAGTGAAGTTTTTATATCAATGATGCCGGTGATGTGAGACAAAATACCACAATTTTTAGAGACTTTGGATTGCATGAAATTAATGTGATCTACCCAAGTAACATTTTTGTCCAACAAGATAGCCAAACATCTACAAGAGATTACATGGTTGATGAGAGTGCCACTAATCCATTAATATTGTAATAAACGACGGGGCTTAATTTATGCTGAGTTTATTGTTGGGATTATTCAGTAAATAATTTGCTTTTTTACGCTTATGTAATAATCCTGAAGCCAGTTATTGCATAACAATCAGTTGCGTGATTATTTGCTGAATAGGAATGATCTTCAATGAGGGCTTCGAGAATCTCTGAGATTATGTGTGTTCTTGTGTGATCTTGTATGATGCCGTTGAACAAAAAGATAGTGAATATAACGAAAACTAATTAAACATCAACATAACTACAAAAATCAATTAATGGCATTTTTCAGGGTTATAACAATATATAAATGGTAGTCACAGTCACTATTCTTATTTGGTTGGTGAAATAAAATGTAGTTTGTTTTTATCAAGTTGATAGATAACGTATTTGCAGAATATAAGTTGAATAGAATGTCCATTTCTTAAGCAATATTATTAAATAGGTCCCTTAAGTTGTCACCAGTAACAATGAGATTAGTATCATTGGATACTAATAAAATAAATTCTTAAAGTTTGATGTCAGGCAGAGATCATTAATGTATATCAAGAATAGAAGTGGTCCTAGAATGGAGCTTTGAGGTATGCCACAGGAAATGAGTTCAATTGATAATTACATACCATGACAGCAAACAGGCTGGGTTCTGTTTTCCAGATAACTTTGAAATCAGCTATTGCATTTGATAGCTTATTGAAAAAAGTCAAGAGGCTAATTGAGAAAGGGAACTACTTGAGAAAATATCCTAAAGCAAAAAGATTGTCAGGGACATATAAAGAAGCCTTGTCAAGTTTTGGCAGTCTGTTTGAAAAAGCCACTGTTAAAAGCCTATGGAATTTTTGCTAGTAGGTTGAACTTCTTGCCTAAAAAATTGGGTTCTACCAGACCAAATATAAAAAAAAAGTGCATCTTATTAATCACAAGATATTCAGCAACATCCCCAATGCTTTCAAAGTTTTTAATTATGTTCCACATAATTATTTTTAGCCATTCTCTAAAGGGGCATCCATGCAGATTTGACATGGTAGACCCTTCTTTTTGATAGAATTTTCATGATGCCAAGTCAGAATTTCAGATCAAAACCAGAAATCATCAACTATGTCAATAGTGTGGGTCACAGGCTTTCAAAACTTATTTCAAAACTTGTGGAGATATAAAAAGTAACCTAGAACCTGCTTCCACGACAATTTACTTCCTTCAATCCCATTGCATGCTAATGAGATTGATTTTGAATGCAATGTCATTTTAAAATACAAATATCATTGATCATGTATAACAACTTAATTTGATTTATCCAAAACAAGGCAACATTAGAAGAAAATTTAAAATGTGAGTTGGCTACAAAGTATTAGAATTTATTTAAATACTATATAGTGTTCTTAATGAATTACAAGCTTACTAAAGACTATCATAAATTATCTCATTAAATATACTGAAATTCTTATTCATTATTTGTATAATTACATTTATATTTATGTAAATAAATTTGTGTTATTTGAAAAGCTGCATTTTATTAAAATATTAAACATTTGGACAAGTCTTGGGTTTTTTTGCTGAATTTTATTTTCTCAGGAAACTTGAGCAACCTCTAAATATTGTCCAATCCTGCTCATATTTGGCCTGAATTTTTTAATAATTTGGAATTCATCTGGGGATAGGAATCGACAGAACCTGGGAAATTTTAGCTGTGGAATGAAGTAAATCATTATATAAGAAATTTTAACATCTTTTTTAAATATAGGACATTTACTCCACATCAGAATCCAAGTTATCATAAAATCTGTTATTTGGTGGAATAAAATCATAAGGCACTTAAGGCAAGGATGTGGAGTGTTTCCACATTCTTTGTCAAATGTCTCACCTTGTCCTTTTGAATGCACTTCACCATTTTGATGAAACTCCTTTTCACTATCACTTGAGCCCAGAAAAGGGCTTAAATATACTCTTGCCAAGGATGGCAACTTGTTCCAGCACACCTTCTTGATGTAAAGAGTTTCATCCAAGACACCTATATGTTTCTTCTTCATGTACAACTCTTTTTCTGCCCCTGCCTCTGATATATTCTGGGCTCCTGCAATTGCCAAACCATCATCTCCATCCTTTAAGACTGCCTCCCAAAAGTCTGAATCTCTTGGATCAATTGTATTGTCATGAGATAGAGTGAGTTCTTCTTTTCTTCTTTGCCCAACATGGTAACAGAACCCTGTGTTTAGTGTGCAACAACACCAAAATCACTTTCAAGTGGTCAAATCTTAAGGGACATTTCGATACCAAGCATGCACACACATACAGAGACTATGCCACTGATCAGCAGAAGACCGAGCCTGCTTGCTTGCAGTCATGGTTGGATCAAGAAGCAAGCCTCCAAAGTATCTGAGGCTGATGAGCATCACACTTGTGCCTTCTGTGAAGTGTTCTTGTTGATTGCCAAGAAAATGCATCCTTTCACTAATGCAGACTTTGTGGATTGTATGCTTGCTGATGTCATTTGTCCCAACCAAACGTGATACGTGGAGTACTTGGCCTCTGATGTTCGGTCTTCAATGTCCACAAAGTTCAAAACTTTCAATGTATCCTCCATCACCTTGGACTAGAGCTGTGATATCAAGGACATTGCGCATCTGGCCATCTTTGTGGTGGCATCACAAGATCTGAAGGTAGTCAAGGAGTTTTTCTGCTTCATCCTGATGAAGGGAAGGACAACTGACCAAGAAGTCCTCAATGCCCTCCTGCCTGCTTCGAGTGGTTTCAACTTGTTGAAGCTCGTCTCAGTAACTACTGATGGTGCCCCTACCAAGGGACTTTCACAGCTACTCATCAACCACTGCCGCAGTTTAGGCTGTGCACAGGAGATATGTGCATACTGCATCATTTACCAGGAATCATTGTGTGCCAAGGCACAAGGTGGTGAAGGTAGTGAACACAGTGCTTGCTTGTTTCCTCAACCAGATGTGCAAAGCTTCAGACTTTGATTACAGCAATCTGCTTTACAGTGGGTTCGCTGGCTCAGTCATGGCAACATGATCTGTTGAATCAGTTGCAGCTGAATCCTTCTAAGTTTGAGACTACGATGTTAGGCACCCGGCACTGCCTGCAAAAAACTGGACCTAACCTCCATCAGCCTCACTGACACAAGCATTCCACAGACAAGATATATAAAACTCTTTCACTCTTGAAAGCACCTTCTCCCTAGACAAGCACACCTCAACAGTAGTTCGGTTGTGCAACTATGGTCCTTATGTCACATCAGGCACCTCCTTACATGTAAATGTAAAATGTAAATGTACTTCATTTATATAGCGCCATATGCATAGCGTCAGAGGCGCTTCTTGTCAACCATTTATATAGCGCTCCTTCCCAAGGGCGCTTGCGGCAGTGCAGGCTGGGTT
>MPNW01000506.1:0-25477 GCA_011800805.1 Hirudo medicinalis
GGCGATTACGTACTTCGGAGATATTAGCGATATATTTCAGTCGGTTTCGGTTTCGAAGTTTCTTGGTTGCCAATAAAGTTTCTGTTCTGTTTTATGAAGTTGGTATATTCATACAAAGACTCAACAATACTATTATTATTATTATTGCTACCAGGTGAATATAAATCACGATTTTTTAATAAGTGTCAAAGTTTAAATTTATTTAAGCTTTTTTTTGTGCAACACTTCATTTATTACATAGAATTTAAGAGAGTGAACATTCGACAGTAAATTAAAACAAAACAAAGATGCAAATGCACTTTCACAATGTCTCACAACTACTGGGCTAAAGTGATTACAAGAACGCCCTAAGGGAGAATTCAATATGAGACATGAATTTAAGTAGATGTAACTAAATTGAAATACATTAAATTAGTGAAATATTGGTGAGTCAATTATGAATTGTTTATACAGACTTTTAAATGCGCATAGGTTTGGCTGATTAGTAATAAATGTTGGAATTTTTGTGTATATTTTTGTACATATTTTTGGTCCCAGATAAAGAATAGAGCGACGTTTAATATTGGATTTGACAAAAACAGGTCTACATTTTTTAGATGAACGCACGTTGTAGGAATGGACAGATTGAAAATAACGGATGGAATAGGGTGGGCAACATGTGGTGGTCAAATTTATTTATTTTGTTTATTTATTTATCAATTACATGAGAATACCTGCGTGGAAAAAATTTATTTCATGAACCCGAAGTATCTTTAGTTGTTTAAAAATAGGCTCTGTATTAGTGTTGAAAGGTAAGCATAATGCAACACGTAGACATTTTTTTTAAAGAATAAGTAACGGATATATGGTGGTGGAGTAATTGGATGCCCAGATTAAGTTGCAATAATTTAGATACATGAAGGACTAGTATAAAGTGATGGCTGTTTTTGTATTAATATAGCGGCGTATACGAGAAATTATGCCAATATTACTGGAAACCTCACTGATTAGACGATTTATGTGCAATTTGAAAGAAAGATGTTCATCCACAATAAGCCCAAGAAACTTACAAAAACCAACACGAGACACAGGAGAACCAGCGATACAAATGGAGAGGTCGTCGAGGGATAATTTTTTTCTAGAGCCATGGAATATCATATAAATCGTTTTCTTGAGATTTAACAACAAACAATTAGCATCACATCAATCCCTTACTTTTACAAGTTCAGTATTCATGATATTATGCTTGTGCACTACATCACTGCCAGATATAAATACATTTGTATTTGTATTTAGCCGATCTTTTGAGTGCCATTTGTATCCAAATGGGATATGAAGGCACATTTTAATCGATCTACCACTTACATAAAGCCCCTACCCGAGGGCGCTCCCCGGCGGTGCAGGCTGGGTTGCGAACACGACACATTACAACTGTTGCTATTACGACCGTCTGCAGGAACGCACCTATTCGGCCAACCTTCACGCCATGTACGTATGTTGTATCATCGGCGAACAGTAAAAACTTCAAAATCTCGGAGGAATTACCTAAGTCATTAACGTAAACCAAAAATAGAAGAGGACCTAACGCAGAACCTTGTGATGTTCCCAAATTAACAAGTGTGGCAAATGATGCGAAATTATTGAACGAAACCAATTGAGTCCGATTTCTCAAGTAACTCCCATACCAAGATAAACATGTGCCTCTGATACTGTGTCCATTAAATTGTCATGATTGACAGTATCAAATGCCTTGGCGAGATCCAAAGAAAACCCAATTGTAAGGTTTCCTTGCTCTAAGGCATCGGAGATCTTGGATTGTAGGAGTGAAATTGACATGTATGTCGATTGATTTTGTCGAAAAACGAATTGGTTTTCTTTAATGACGGAGAAATTTTCTAGGAATGAAGTAGTTCTATTAAACATGGTTTTCTTAAAGAATTTTGAGAAAAATGGAAGGACCGATATTGGTCTGAAGTTCAAGATATTTTCCCTGGAATCGGATTTATGTAGAGGAATCACTTTTGCAATTTTTAAGGCATCCTCCGGGAATACTCCAGAATTGAACGAACAATTTATTATGCTGCCAGAACATGGGCAATTACTGGCATTGCAACTTTCGCAAGAGTTGGGTCGATTTGATCGAGACCCGGACTATGGGACTGCTTTAGAGATCTTGATATCTGAATGATTTCATCTGGAGTGATATTCGACAATAACATTGACTTTGGAACAGGATTTTTTAGATATTCATTTACAAGATTCCTGGCTCTAGCAAAAATCTCTGAGTTTTTCTTTTCAGGAAAGCTTATGTCAGTTTATTCAATGGGTAATACATCTCTAACGTTAGAAATGAACAGTAATATTAATAATCGTCACCATCACTGCCATCGTCATCGTCGTCTTCATTATCAACATCATCGTCGTAGAAGTAGTCATCGTCATAAGGTTAAATGCTAGGTTAAATGTTCGTTGATGAAGATCTTTGATGATCTTCTAATTTTGTGCAGGGATTTCTCAGAGCATAGACTCTGTCTCTGACCATCTTTAAGGTGAAGGTGACAACTATTGGACGAGGGCCACTTTTGCTAGGAATCTACAACCAGACTGAATGTCGTTCTCTGAGATGTTTGCTCCAAGTTTAAAGTTGCAGCAATTGACAACTGCTTGGACCGTATCTCTTCGAGTCATTCCTTGAAACTGACCCACCATGACAACAGAAGGTGTGGCGACCACTTCAGCCAACGACGCATCTGACAACCCACAGATTATCAGATTGTTGGCTCTCAACTGTGTCTCAGCAAGATCAATATTTGTTTTGAGACAATTATTTTCTTCGCTGAGTTCATTTACCTTTACAATTAATTTAGCCATCTCCTCTCCAACAGCAGACTCAATCAATACGGGCATCTCTTCTGTGATTATTTCTTAAATCCTTATGGATTTCAAAATCTTTGCCCTGATCTTGTCAGCCTAATTACGATTGTTACCTCATCAAATTCTTCTCATTTTGTATTCTTTCGCGACATTTTTCAAAGGCGCACCGCGAATGTTAAACAATGGATTTCGAACTTCAAACAAAAATTACGCAGAAATACTACCACAAGCGGAAATTTAAGTATCGTCAGAAAGCGAAAATGACGACGAGTCAAATGCTACTATTTTTACCGAGTTTGTATAAGAATAACAGCGAAACAAATGTGAATAATAACAAGCCCCAAATATTCGATCTTCCCTGCTCACTGTTTCGCCGAATTTTTTAAAATGCTTTATGAATTAGAGTATTCACAAAAATGTTTCAAATTTTGAACTTGGTTATTAGAAGCTCAGTTACTGCAGCTCTAGTTATTTAACCCTCTAACGACGCACCCCAAGTAGCATTTTGTTCTGATAATTATCGCAGAAGGAGTCAAAATATGAAAAACCAAAGTTTTGTGACTTTTCCTTATTTATGAGGATGTACTTGTTCCTCAATAACAAATAATGTAACCCAAATATTTTCGGAAACATTTGAACATTACTGTCATAGGGGTTGCATTTGCACCAATGTTGTAAATGCGCATTTAAGTTTCAATTTTGAGGCTCTAGGTGTTTGTGTCTTTTTTTTACATTGTTCTTTGCTGAATTACTTTATATAAGAGAGGAAGTTCATGTTTTAATACAAGTTAATAGCAATAACGAGTAATGAAAGTAAATTTTCAAAGATTTACTGCGGAACAGGCAAGAAAATTGATATGAAGCTGATAGTCGACTGACTGACCATTAGACACTGATGTTGATGCAAATTTAGTGATGAATCAGAAACAGAATACGTTCCAACTTGGAGCAGGAAAAAGTAAAGATGGATCTTTGCAAGATTCCTATGACAACATATCTGGCGAAATTTCGGGCCCCTAGGCACATACTATGTCAATTTAGGAATGGAAAAAAGTGAAACTCGGGCGGGCCCCAAAACATTGCCAGGCCCATCTTGGCGGCCGTGACTGTACCTATCAATACCTGATTGGTTTGCAAGTTGGATGGGTTTTGTTCCTATAGGTGGAGGTAGTGGAAACAGTCGTGTTTCTGCCACAAGCGCTATAAATAACAAAAAGCGCTTTTGACGCTATGAATGTGACGCTTTATAAATGAGGTACATTTACATTTACATGATAGAAATACTCTACTGTGATGCAACACAACATATTTTTGTAAAATTGTGGTGAGTTTTTTTTTTATTAAGCTACTCTGACTTGGTGACATGCCATATTGCTAACAATTATGATTTTTTTTTATTGAGCCGAACAAATAAATATGCACATTAAATACAAAAATTGACAGCGGAGGCGTGCGCTTCCTTAAGGCTGGCCCTTTGAGTTTATTTGAATTTGTTTTAATGCTTTTGCTTTGTATATAGCAGCTTGTTTTTTAAATCAATAAAACTCAAAAAACCCTCAAAAAAATATAT
This sequence comes from Hirudo medicinalis, assembly GCA_011800805.1. Taxonomy (NCBI): domain Eukaryota; kingdom Metazoa; phylum Annelida; class Clitellata; order Hirudinida; family Hirudinidae; genus Hirudo; species Hirudo medicinalis. Next base: position 4,424 of record MPNW01000506.1, read on the forward strand.
ACCAACAGAAAAAGTAAAATGCCATCGGCTCAAGGGTAAATTTCAAGCGCAAATTTCTGTTGCACTGTTTGATTGAAAAACTGTTTAGACAAAGAGCACATTGGACAAAGATTATTCCAGAATTCTGTCTAAAATTGGAAAGAAAACTTTTGTTTTATATTAATATGACGAATCCAAAAAAATCTCGACTGGTGTATCGAAAACATAGTCATGCAAAGATGAAGGCAATTTTCTAGGATGCTACAGTCTTATGCCTCTACTTGGTTCAGCTTCATTCTCAAATTTAATGTTGTGATTCTTACATAAGATCAATGTTCTTTCCAAAAATTCCATTCCACTCATCTGAAAAATCTCAAAATATCTAAAATTTTAATTCTTTAACTTAGTCATCTAATTTAGCAACTGTGACCATTTTCAGCAAAATCCAAGATTATGTCAGGTGTTGTTGATTTGACTAGGAATGCTCCATATGATGTCGATTGACCAATGTTTGATAAATACTTCGAATTCCTTTGAGATGTTGAATCTCATGTCTTACAAATTAATAAATGTTAAATTTCAAGGGATTCTTTCTCTAGCGCTCAAAAAAATATATTTAAGTAATTCTTATTTTTAGTGGGACATCTTCCTCGTTTGAACAAAAGTTATAGTGAAGTATTTCATTGTCTCAATGGAGCAACTGACATGCTCGGTACATGCATCAATATATCATGTCAACCTGGATGGAAGGAAACCAAATGCAACCAACGAAGTTTATGCTTCATTTATTATGAATTATAAATATATTTATTAAAAAATAATGAACATTTTAATTTTTCTTTTTAATATCGGCACGTAAATGTGAAATATCATTTTTTAATAGAAATAATAACAATAAAAATTGCAGATTGCTCTGTAAATAATGGCAACTGTGGACAACAAAAGTGTGATGAAATTACTGTTGGCAACCAAATTATTTCTGAATGTGTTTGCAATGAGGGATTCCAAAGTATATCAATTTATGACGAATGCACAGGTTGTCATTGTATAGTTTGATATTTTGAAATTAATGTAAGAAAATAAGAAAACAAATACAACAACATTGCTTCATAAATATTAGATACAAATTAACTTCTCTTGAAATGTCAAAATACTAATAAAATAATAAACCTCCAATATTATACACAAAAACATCCAGACATCAACGAATGTGAATTGAAAAAGTGTGACGAAACAAATAGCATTTGCAATAACACCATTGGATCCTACGATTGCATTTGCAAAAATGGATTTGTTAAAGATACACGCAATAATCTTTTGTGCAAAGGTAAGAAAACATGATTTAATCAAAGTCCAATGTACTATAAGCATCACCACATAATTTTTGGATTAGGTTTTATGTTGATGTTCTATTTTGAGAACGATTTTATTTGATTAATCAACTCCTTAAAGATGTAGATGAATGCCAAGGTAACCCGTGCAATGAACAATATCAAACCTGCTTTAACACTTACGGATCATACTTATGTGTTTGTTCACCTGGCTATAATTATATCAATCCCTCGGATTTTGTTGGTTAGTAACAAATAATTAATTGTAATATTTTATAATTAAGTATTGTTCTACCTTTTTTTTAGAAATTGAAATGCCTAAGTTTTAATTTTTATGATATCTTGATTTTAATTTATTAGAGAAGCGAGATTCAATTCTTTTTGGAAGCTAGTGCAAGCGATTTGAAGAATCCTAATTACTCTTAGTGCAGCTATTAATATTATTTATTGGTTTCGCTTTTGTTGTAGTTATGATTATTTAGCTTAAGATTTTCAGATTTTTTAGTCAAACTTTATAGTTTTCATTTTGTGGAATAGAAAAATATCAAATGAATAACTTCTTTTCAAACTTAACTTGGCGAGGAATAAGGAAAGTAGAGTAAAAGTTATTGCTTATATTTTAGTTTTTCTTGTGATTTTAGTTCTTTCAATTTTTAGTTTTTCAAGGAATTTGGATTAATTTAATTTTAATATAGTTTAAGTTAACTATAATATATTAGTTAACTAGTTTAACTTTTTCGTAGTTCCTCATAACTAAAATGAACTATGGCTATTATTATATGATTTGATTAAATTCATATAAAATCATGAAATGATTAAGTAACTTAAAACATTAAGTAACTAGAAGTACTTTGATTCAGGAATGCGATAATTGAGTATTTACAACACGTTATAAAACTGTGAACATGTTGAACAGATAAAAAAGTCATTATAATTTTGGCAATCTTTTTGGCTCTTGCAATCTCCGCCTTGGTGACCGCCACTGTAGGATTGCTATTTTGTAAAAGTGAGATCTGGCTTAATTGAGAATTTGAAAGAAGTTAGAAAAGACTCTCGTAATAATTATTTATATTGAAAATATTGATAATTAATTATTTTTTTCTTAAACATTTAGCAAATGCAATTTTATTTAGGAAAAGTTCGTGAGCTTCAAGCGAAGCTGGTGAAGCAGCAAAACGCCATCAAGGGTTCTCCTGGGAACACTATATCAACTTATCAACAACTCGATCATTATTGTAACACAATTTCGTAAAGTAAATTACTTTGTTTTAATAAATACTTCCTGTTAATATTCTTCTGTGGGTTTCAATATTCAATACTTTCCTATACATCACTGATAGTTGAATCATTTTATTATAAACCAAGAATATCCTTTTTGGAATATCCACGAGCAATTTGTACATTAATTCTCGAATCCAACAAATAATAAAAATGAGATCCACAACTTTCAAAAAGGTGGCATAAATTTAGTAATTGTTTATTAAATCTACTTAGGAACGAATTAAATTAAATTTGAATTTATTCTTTAAATCGTCAAATCATCACATATTTAAGATTCGTCCTTTCATTACTTTCAAAAATGAATAAATAAACAATCAAAATTAGTTACGCTTAGAAGAAATCAAGCATATCGTCAAGACAATAGGGATATTAGTAATTTAAAATGTATTATTATGACATTAAGTGGAATTGCAACCGAAATGTTTGTTGTAGAGATATCCTTTAACTTTAAGATGCAACTGAGTGAAGAGAAATAAAGTACAATTAATTAATATTAAATTAATAAAATTAAATGATTAATTCTTAAATATTTTAAAGAATGAAGTTTTAATTCATTTCATTCCTTCATTATTCTCATACTGCTCCTCCACCACTGGCATGAATCCAGTTTCCAAGCTTTCTCGTGTCTTATTCACGGCGTGCTTCACAAAAGAATATAAGTTCTTGTACTGACCCTGCATAAAGTAAGTACATTTATCGAAATGTCATCTAACATTCATCCAGTAATCAAAACATTTTAAGCTTTGCAAACTAAATAATAAACTACGTTTTGATTGAAACCAGTGTTTTGCTTTTCATATCTGAATGAAATACCAGAATGCATAAATTTGTTTCACTCACAATATCATTAAGGATCTCAGATTGTACGTTCCTGAGTTCAAACACAGTTTCATAAACATCAATTTCTTTAGATATGTCAATCATTTGCAGGATATTAAATGCAGCAATCAAGAATCCAGCATCTTTATATCCATTCCTGCAGCAATTTTTGTTTTTAAAATATGTTAATCTAAAATGTAAATTATATATTTATAACAACCTGCTGAGTACCGTGACAATACGTTTTTCTTTGTGTTCTAAAATTGGCTTCACAACTGAATACAATTGAATGATGACATCGTACGATGTGGTGACGTCTTTACTGACGTGCAATAAGAATGCGTTCGGGGCGTCATTTACCTGATAATGAAAATCACAAGCTATTTTAAATAAAAAATTAAATAATTTAACAAATTTTATGTAGAAATAATCCGATCCGCCTAACATATATCTGGCAAAGGAATTTAGCAATGCAATTCTAAGTAATAAAATTATTTAAGCATTCTTAATACTTTAAAATTGCTTTTCTAACAGAAAATTGCGTCCTCACCTCAGGATGATCAGGACATTCAGTATTTTCTTCTGGAACTCCATATTCTTTGTCGAATTTAAAGGAATATTTCTTGTAAAAGTCGCTATCAGTAGTTTCAGTCAATTGAATGGAACCGTTTTTATAAAGTATTTGTTGGTCATCATTGGGGAGGAAGGTTAACTCCTAGAAAATAAAATGATTTAAACATTTGACATCTACAAACATTTCAATTAATATATTATACTATAATATTTATTCAACAAACTGAAGGGTCTTGCAAGTCTGTACAATTTACATACAAAAGAGAACAACACCAGTCGCTCCGAATAAATAGTGATAACTTTTTATCATAAATTTTAAGAGGATATAAACCCACTTCCTTGTCCAACAGTATGAACATGCAGTCATTCCAATCAAATATTTCAAATAAATCTTCGACCACAAATGTACTGGGCATGACACTGATGGCATACGATGGTGATTTCTGAGAGCTCTAGAAATATATAACACTTGCAATACGTGCTCATGTAAATAAATTAGGTCTTTCAAAATTCTGACTCACCGGTGCAAGAAGAGCTTCAATCGGATTTGACGAGCAATTTATGATGACATTAGCTGTTGCTGTCATAATAAGTTGCATTTATTTATATTTAATAAACAAAAACTGCTTATGTCACTAGAAATAAACAAAAATAGCTATTACCTTTCTTATCACCGACTTCTTCGTCAATTATCTGTTAAAATAAACATTTATTTGGAATATATTCGATTCTTTAAACGTCACAAGACTCACATCGAATTGTTTCTGAAGCAACTCATCAGTTAGTTCTTGCATTTTGATTTTAAAGGCATTAGAATCATCGGTGGATATAAAAGTTGACTTCCCTATCATGTGGAACATTGCAATTGCACGGAAGCATAATTCGTACTGGCTCTGATTTAAGATATAACGATTTAGCTTAAAAGAAGCAATTCATTTGACATGGAATTAATTAAGTTAGTCTTTGATAAAAATATAAACTCATAATAGTTTAAGATAATACAAAGACCTACAAGAGACTGAATCATGTGACTTCTTTGATTTCTCAGGAAATTCAAGCATTCGTTGAAATCAACACATCCCTCTTGTTCTGCTTGCCTTACTAAATAATCCAATGCTATGAAAGTTCCTGTCCTTCCAACTCCATCACTGGAAATTATGAAATAATTAAAAATAAAATTTGAAATTACATTTTAATATCCCACCTGCAGTGAACCACGATTTTATTTTCAGATTCTTGATCAATCATGGACAATACTTTTTCACGAAGATTCAACAAACTGAATATATTTTCAGGAACTGTCTTGTCCATCTTGTCCATCCATGAAAAGTATGAAAAGTGATAAATTTCTTTTTCTTCGTTGTTCTATAAATTATTAAATTAAAATAATAATCACTTATGTGATAAAGCATTGAATAATAACAAAGATATTTTGTGAGTTATGATTATATGTCGCTGGGTCATTTAAACCTTTATTGAATAATAACAATATTGTTTTATGCTCAATTTATAACGATGGTATTTAGTTATGTTGAGACTTTTAACAACTAATTGGAATATTTTCCCTCGAAAGAAATCATGAACAACCAATAATTGTGGTTGTTCATTATTTCGAACTGACATCCATTACATCTTTACATTTCTTTACCATATCAATTTCCTTTCTCTGAACTTAATAAATTCATGAAAATACCTCCTAAAAACAGTGTTATTTTATAACTCTTTAATATGAGTCTGGCATCGCCCAGTTGATTGTCTCCGCAATCATCTCAATGGCTCTAAATTCAATCAATGTCAAATATTAATACTGCAAAGTTTGCAAGCCAATTGTCAGAACAACTTTCTCAATAAAATTGTTAACTCCGACATTTGAATATTTTGGTAAATTATATTTGGTATTTTACGAATTGAATCGAATATTTAAAAAGATGTTTGATACTTACAAGCATAATTTTGAAAGTTCTTTTGATAAGGTTTATCCTTTGTTCATTCTCGTGACTTTTAATCACTAAATTATCGTTTTCCATGCTACCCTCATCAGGCCAATATTGATGGCAGTTTTCCTAATTTCAAGGTTTGATTTTTCACAATTTTGACTTGATTTATTTAATGTGAGCAATGATTAAGAATAATTAACCTTGTCATGTTCGTCACATTTCGCTAGCATGACAATTATCTTGACATTATTATCCCAAATCATTTTCCAAAAATCTTCAGCTGTTTCAAGTTTAGGACCTTGATAAAATAAATAAATCAATTCAATATTTTCTTTTTAGAAATTTGCATCAAAATAGTTCTACAAACAATCTTAGGAAGAAAATGTATTAAACTTTAGAAAATGAATTGCAAAACTTACCTTGCGCTGCTATAAAGCACACGTTTGAGAGGTTGCCAAATGTCTGCGAGAAGATTAAAACATATTTTAAAACCGCAGCAATTATTAAAAGCCCCTATCAAATTGGAAAATCATAGTAAATCATACTTCAGCATACTATGTACCTGAATAAAACTAGCGTTGATGTAATCATGTTCGCCATTAAGAACAACTCGGTTGTGATCATCTGTGATGTTAAAAACAATTACAAAAATTCAAGATTATATGCAGGTGTGATTTTTAAAGTGAATTCTGCGAATTATCAAACAAACAAAAATGAAAACAAAGATCAAACATTAAAACATATGCTAAATTATTAGACTTCTTGATGGAATGCTCATTCTCGTTGGACTCAAAACAAAAGAATTGTTAGAAAAATAATTCAACTTACAAGGAAGCATATTTGAAGATCTGTTTTTGTGCATATTTTCTAACAAACAAGCCATTGCTTGTGGATGACCGAAATCTTTTCGACATTCCTGAAATTATTATTACTAGTAATTTCGGTTTCGGTTTCTATTATTAAACCCAGCATTCATTAATTTATTAAACACAAATTAGCATAAAAACTTTAAAACTCACATTAAACTGAGCAGCGATATCGTTTTTATAATTAAGATAGTATCCCTTTACTTCCGAAACAATAATCTTGTTGTTTTCAATTAGTGATGCCACTTCGGTAGTGTCCGAGCTCACAACTGAGAACAATTACTTAGAGATTTAACTAATTTGTATTCAATAATCAAGTTTTTTATCAAACCGTTTTTTTCATCATCAACTCTGTTCTTTCTGTTGAAAGAAATATTTAATGTAATAACGATTTATTGTTATTATCAATCAATATTTTACTTCTAATGCCAGAAAAACAGACCTTTTAATGAACAAGCAATACAGCAACACTGCGACTGCTGCCGCCACAATGAGCGTTACAATCGTTCCCAAAACTGCTCCAACTATTTTGCCGACCTTCGAGTCTATATATGTAAATAAATAGTACAAATAATTTTTTAAATTATTAATTATATGCATACATAAAGAAATTTTAAAATGTAAAAATATTTTTTAAGTTATACTTAAAATGTACTTATTTTTTTAATAATTTTTTTAATAAATTTTTTAAATTATTTTACCTGTTCTTAAAATTTAATAATGTAAGTAAAAACAGTAACAAAGGATAGATTATTAATATAGTAAAATTTTCTAAACATCAATTTAAAAACAAAACCTATCTAGTCAAATATCAAACCACCTTCGATGTCCATGCTCATGAAATCCTGTTGTTCAACGCAATCCTTTGCATTCTGGCAATCAGCAGGATTCTCATCTTTGTATGATAATATTTTCAAATTTAGAGCGACTTAATTGTAATTAGTTTTACTATCAGGATGTCTTTCGTTGCTGCAGAGAGTACCCGGGTGAACATATGCATGCGAAAGATCCATTGGCATTGATGCAGGTTTCAGATGGTTCATTGCAAGGATTACTTTGACATTCGTGTAAGTCATTACAACATTAATTGAGAAACAAATTTAATAACCCAATTAGCAGATCCAAATGCAAAGAGTTATCGCAAGTAGTGGCTTTGCAGTTCGTTTTAAAGATTTTTTGACAGAGTCCAATTTAGAGTGATTTTAAAATAAATGATTGAAATAAATAATATTTAAATAATGTTAGTAATGAATATTAATATTTGCCTCACATTAAATAAAACAAACACATAAACTATAACATGGGCGAACCCTATGGGGGACACTTGTCTCCTCCCTACCCTTGTCAGTTTGGCCCTCGATATTTTTCGAAATGCATATAATTCATAAATAATTTATTGATCATAATATAGCTCCAGTAAATTAGGAAAGCTTTTGACATCAATATTTACTGCAAGTTGTAAGTTTAAATAACTAAATTACAAGTGACTTTACTTTCCTTATTTGTAATTCTATTTGTATTTAGCCGATTTTTTGAGTGCCCTATGTATCCGACCAGGATGTGAAGGCACTTTTTAATCGATCTACCATTTATACCTACCCGAGGGCGCTCCCTGACGGTGCAGGCTGGGGTGCGAACACGACACATAGCGACTGTTGCTATTACGACCGCATGCAGGAACGCAACCCATTCGGCCAACCTGCACGCCATATGTGTCTTTAGTGTTAAATTAATGGTTTGCCGCTAATCCACCAGTCCTACAATTTACTATTGTAATATATATGTACATATAAAAAATTTTGCCCCCTCCCCTATCTTGATCGATTTTAAAATCCTGGCTAAGCCACTGAACTATAATTATTCAGGTTAAATATCATACCATTTTCGTTGCGAACACAAATGTAATCCTGAATCTTCTTGCAAGTGGCTGTGTTCTCGCAAAAATAAAGGTTCTCATTGCACTTTCCTATAAAACATTTATGTTGATGTTGAGATGCACGAAAACTGTTTTGTATGAAAAAAATTAATACAAATACAAGTCTCACCTTCGCAAGCTGATTGATTTATGTAATTATATTCAGGTGAACAAATGCACATGAACGATCCAACGGTGTTGACACATGTTTCAGATGGTCCATTACAAGGGTTATTTAGACATTCATCAATGTCTGTAACGAGTTGAATGATATTCACATCAATTTAAAAAAACCGTTTTGATGAATCTTTAGCTATTCAAATTAAAATATTGTTGCAGTCAGAAGTTTAAACTCGCATTTTTCAAGTAAATACAAATTATATTTAGGTTATTCATGTCAATTGATCTAGTATCAAAAAAGAAAAGGAAAGTTGAACAACCTGTGCATTCATGATAAATTGAATTACTATGAAATCCCTTGTTGCAGACACACTCGGAAATAATTTGGGTGCCAATATTATTTTCCTCACATTTATGTTCCCCACATTCGCCATTATTTACCGTGCAATCTATAATTTGAAATGTCAAAGATAAACTGGACGGAAAGTTAAAGTTTAACTACAGCAGAAGTAAATTCTAAAAAGTTAATAAAACTGCCATTATTCAAAACTTTATGCTATTTTTTTATTAATGTTTGGTTTTGTTGACATTACTTTGTGGCGGATATGTAACGAACTAAAGGAATTTTATTTCCGAAAATCTTACATCGTTACAAGTAAAAAGTACTTCGACTGAACTTAAGTAAAGTATCGAGTTGTTTTTACTTCGTTACCGAAATACTTTGCTAATATCATATTTTGTACATTTTAGTTGTTGTTTTTCAAGCTTTGTTCGGCTAAGAAAATAACATGCAATAAACATTTGAAATATTATTTCAAAAGAAATATGCAAGGTTGGCAACAGATTGATCGGCAAAACAATTACTTGTATTAATTGTAGAGAATTGATTACAACTTATTAATTATTAAAAGTGTTACAACCTCGCATGTTGCACATGGTTTCCTTCCATCCATGTTTGCATTTGTTATCAACACATGAAAAATTGAAGTCCCCATTTCTTTCGACGCAATGAAATACTTGACTGTAGTTCTTGTCCAGGCCAAGGAAATAATTAACTTAAAACAATTGTTAATTACTTTATTAGTTATTAATTACAGTTTAATACTGACTTTTAATTTCGAGTAGTTCTAATTTTAAAATTAACATTATCAGAAAATAAAGTATCTTTTATCAAAATTGGAACATAAATTGGATGTTTGATAAGGTTTAGAAATAAAAAAGAACTTTCTTACTTTTCATTAGTAAATTTTCATTTAAAGTAGAACAAAACATTTTACCTCCATAAATATTATTTCTTCTTATACCTCCGCATGTTTCACGCTTGTCTCCTGAGCAGAACAAATTGCACTCTGATTCTGGAACTCTGTCATGCTTTCCAAACATTTGACCACAAAAGCATTGGCCGGAAAACTAATAATTTATTCATTTGTTTAGAATATCTTAATATTTTAGATAATCTATAATTTCATTAATTGCTGTGAAATTATTGGGTTTACTAGCTGAAATTATTATAAAGGGTTCACAAAAGAGCACATTCTTTTTCACCAGTTTTATTTTTCATTTTTGCAGAATAAAAAAAAAGATCGTGATGTGAAAGTATGAGTGTTGAAAGCTTGTACTTTGTGGTAACTGGAGAGGTAACAGGCAAAACGCAGGATTTAATTCAAAGTGGCACTTCTAGTTTTCAAGTGCCTCAAAGAGATGGCTCCCCCGTATCTTACATCGAAAACGACTCAGATCATCTTCTTCGTCGCTCCTCTTCGTTCCGGTCGGGCGACTCAAATGTGCTGGGGACAGGTCGTTTACGGTTGCTGATCCAAGGATCTGGAACTAACTTCCACCTCAGGTCACATCCGCAACAACCATTGAAAGCTTTAGAAAGTCTCTCAAGACGCATTTAAACGGTGGCCTTGAGGTCCTGTGATTCAGACTTACGCCACCACAAAGATTGTTTTATTTGAATTGAATTGAATATCCTCCCCGAAGTCATTTGGCCAACAATCATAGTTTGCCTACTCAGCGGATAATGATTTTGACTGGGTTGCTTTTCGCACCAAGTATGTGTTAAATTTGAATCATTTTGTCATGCATATTTAAGACTACTTGGTAAATAAAATCAACAAATAAATACAAGTGACCTAAGTAAATAAATTTAACAAATTTAACCAAGAATTAAAATAAAGAAGGAATGAATAATAATAATATAAAATTGATTCTTCATTCAATAATAACAGCATTAAATAAATTAGTTATTTCGAAAAAAATGTTTTGGGCGTTGTTCGAAATTTATGGAACAAAATAAAATCACAAGAAAACATAACACTAGAAATAAAAATTATTTTGTAATAAATTTTGTAGCAAAATAATTGTCAAGATATTTCATCAAATTAAAATTAGTTGGTTGATTTAAAAAAAATGCAAGATAAAATATTTGTTGGAAGTTAATGAATGCAAATGTCTCTCATCTCACCTGAACTCCCATGAAGTTGTATAAACCATCCTTTGAGCAATATTTATAGCAACTGTCTATGGTCAAGGTTGGGGTATCTATTGAAAACCCCGATAGGTCCCTATCATCGTTTTGATCTGCAAAGCATCCGTGGTATGTCGGTACAGCTGTGAATCAATGAAATACATTATTAATGAAATGCTGATTGAAAATCATTTTGATATTAAACCAATTCTAACAATATTATCGCTTTATATGTTAATATTTTTAATGCATTTCTTCTCAACAAACCTGAATAAAGAGAATAAAAATTGTTGCCCCCGCACGATCCACCATCTTTAAGACAAGGTAAGTTGCAATTGGAAGATGGAACTTTTGCTATTGTTTCATTAACACAATAACAACTTGTTCCTCCCTTGTTAATGAAAAGATTAATATTTCGTATATAGCAATAATTCAATTTTAAATTCTAAGAAATTCAAAATAAACATTTAAATTACGGAAAATAACTTCGTACAACCTTAACAGCTGCAAAAAAGGTGTTTTGATCTCTGCATTTGGCCAAACAATCAGAAGCCGAGTTGATTGGAGACATGGTCGGAGAAAATCCTGACAAGTTATCGTAGCATCCCACGTAAAGTACTTGACAAGAAGCTGTCAACAAAATTAGCAAATTTTACCAAAGTAAATTACATAAGAAAAAGTTTAACACAACTCTTTAATATTAGAAATTAATATTACATTCTTAATATAACCGAACTTTAACATCGTGCATCAGCGAAGAATTATAACTAAAATTACCTGACTGGAGACAAATAAATAAAATAAAATAAATTGTTATTTTAAGTGAAGTGTTATTCATAATTTGAAATCACCAAGACTATATTCTTACATTAGTTTAAGGATATGAAACTATCCATTACCAACGAGCTCTTATATATTGTGCAGTGATATAAGCAATTAACGATTTATGAATGCAAATATTTTTGAATTTCATAAAGGTTGTTCATATTATAATTTTGAATCGCATTGCGAATGCGTATAAACTTGCCCTGCTTTACTCTCGGTTTAATTGTTTCTGATCAATTTTGGATGCAAATCAGACTCCGTTATATCATTCAATGAAAGTTTGAACCGTACAGCCAAATCCGATGATCTTAATGTGCCTTAAAAATATTGTAGAGTAAGTAGACTTTTAAGTCCAAAAATGAATAAATAGTGTTTGATAAAGTTTTATTTATATTCTTTTGATATTTTATGTTGTTTCTATAGTTTTCAGTTTCAAGTAATAATTTTGAAACACATTAAAGGTGCTCATAAACCAGTTCAATCACGTCTCGGATTCAAATTCTTTGTTAGTCAATGTTTTGGAAGATCTGTTGTTTGCATGTTTTCTTGTTTATTTCTGTTAATGTTATTTCCACGTTTAATCTTTCAATGGGGCTTTTACTATTTGTCCAACAAATGACCTACTTCAAATTAATCATTGGCGTCGTTGGCAACAATCTCACTACAAAGTTTGTTCATGGCAAAGTACAGCAGTGACCAATGAATCTAAAAAAATAGATATGCTGTCCAATATGTGCTCTCAGGGATAGGATTTTGGGTGGCTTTTCAAATCTCGCGAAATTTATGCACCAGAAAAAAAGTATTACAAAAGTCATATCGGAATTTTTTAAATAAAACAAAATAAATAAAAAATAAAATGCATTTAGAATTAATAAAACGTAACGCCAAGTAAAGGATTTGCAATCGTAAAAGATTGAAAAACTGTTGTGGTTAGGCATTAATAAGAACAATGCAATCTTATTAGTGCTAAAGCTAGGGTGAAGCCAGGATTATAACACGATGATGTCAGAATTGAAATTCTAACTGAAGCTTATTTAATCAGCAGGAATTCATGCAGATCGTGAATCATTAAATCTGATTTAAATCTGGAAGAAGTTGAGATAGTCACATTATCGGTGTCAATGTTATTTACTGATTTTGTTTGTTCTTGAGAAATCAGGATACGAAAAGCTCGAAATACTTTAACAGACAACAACATTTAAATTTATTGAAGCTTTTTTTTTTCAGAATCAGTTACTTCATCATACGCAAAAGAAAGCTAGCCTCAGTGCCCCATTACCTGCTATTTATTGTCGATCTCTTGTCGTAGAGGGTAAAGAGAGAGGGTCGAAGACGATTTTCTCGTTGTTGAAGTTCACGAACGATTTGCGAAATAACATTTATTGCATCAATGGAAGACTGTAAATATGAGCTCTATGGCGAATCCATATAATATTCCATCATGTGCTCTCAAACTGCGAGTGTGCCCTCGACTACGGTCGGTACACGTGACGACATAATAAGTTCATAAAAGTGGTGGAAGCCATCAAAACGGCGGTGGCCAAAGGAAATTCTCGCAAGATTGTGTTGCAACGAAGTTAAATTTCTTGATAAAGAGGGCTTTTCACTATCCTGCAAAAAAAACAGACTCCATCCTAGGACATTCTTGATAGGCTCATGATTGAACCGTCGCAAACTACCTAGAAGGATTGAGGGCACTATCCCCAATTATGTAAGGAGAGCGGCAGGAGGATGGATATTGTCTCATTGTCGGACGCTTTCATTTTGATAGAGTTGACGGTTGGGAGGATTGGATCGAAACGAGCAACATGCTGAAAACGGAGATATACTTCTAAAGCGTCGTATTCCAAACCCAACTTGCTCCGCCGAAAGACTCTCCTGGGAGGTCGCGCTACATAGATGGTCTAATTACACGTGCCCCTGATGCTATATAAATAGACTCAATTTTATAGAAAACAGAACTTTGCCTTTATTCCCAAAAACAATTGAAATAAAACACTCAACTATCGATAACTGAAACGTACTCCAAGAATATCACACCGGAACTCCTCGAAAGACACACCACGTAACAACTCCGTAATTAACCCGCACGCTACCTACCTGAACCCCGATATCTCCTTTTACTCCTTTTACACCAAACTATTCCTTATTGTAATGCAACGTCACAATATATATTTTATTAGAATGCAACGTCACAATATATATTTTATTGTAATGCAACGTCACAATATATATTTTATTAGAAGGCGATTTCCGCAGCATTCCTTAGAGTTGCAAACTTATCCAATTAAGCTTAAAAAGAACATTGGTTGTCAAGATGTCAGTTTCTTGAAAACTTGACAATAAAGTGCAACTTGTTTTTTTTTTTTTTTTTTTGGAAATCGAACTTATTGAAATAAACCGAGGTTCCATAAACCAGCAGGTTAAATGGTTTATTGAGCAACTATTCAGTGAATAGAACTTAATATCTGATATGAGTATTTCTATGGATCTGGGATAACCTGGATTCTGCTCATCACTTCCGTAACACACGTTTCTTAAATAAGGACCAAGCTTTCCGAAGCCACTAAATCGCCCTTAAAGATTTAAAAAAAAATTTTTAAAGCAATAAATTATATCCAGGGTCGCAATAATATTGAATAATCATTTTTAAGCAACAGACGATATGAAGACATTTAGTAGCACAAGACTCACATCGAATTGTTTCTGAAGCAACTCATCAGTTAGTTCTTACATTTTGATTTTAAAGGCATTAGAATCATCGGTGGATGTAAAAGTTGACTTCCCTATCGTGTGGAACATTGCAATCTCTGCATCATTCTTGGCAAGGATGATTAGAAGATTATTGTCCCTGGCTGGGTTCAGCTTCCTGGTTTCGGTCCTGACAAAGACCTTCGTCAGGGTCTCTTTCGAGACCTCGGAGACTGTCGATGACGCGGAGACCACGACTATCCTGCGTTTTCGCCCTACGACAACCTGAAAACCTTCCTCCATTCTCTCGCCAATGTCCGTAGCCACCATTTTCGCCATACTCAAAGAAATTCCACGCGAGCGATAAAACCGGTCTCGAATCCAACTCCAACGCCTTCTGGCAGGGGTTTCACTTTTAATATTACCGCTGATATACGTCCTTTTTGATGAGTATTTGATGCAGGATGTTAACTAATACATGTTAAACATACATTTTATTTTTATTTTTCTGTCCACATTCGGTTAAACTTGACTCACTCATTGCGTGACTCTAAAAAAAAAGTGCTTGATTGTTGTACCTCAAATTCTCAGTTTCAAATCCTCAGATGTCCTCCGTTTCGACTTGAATATCTTATTTTGTTTTAAACTTTGATGATCCAATAACATGTCACGTTGGACGAATGTTATTTTAATCGCTTAACTATAGGCTATCGATAAGCGGGAGTTTCTCCAAATAGAGGGTCCTTTAAGAAATTATCCTAGATATGTCTTTTTACTAAGGTTTCTATATTTTTTCGTCGAAAGAAAGAACAGTGTCAGTGACCACCGTAATTTGCTGATACTTCAAGTGTATCCCCCATCCATATGAACTACATTTTTTTGTTTTATATTTGTCGTTCGAGTTGTTAAAGAGTCTTTAATAAAGACTACGATGATTAATGTGACGATTAATAACATTAATAATAAATGAAATGGTTCTTTGTGGTTGTTAGAATGTGTTCGTTAAATGCAGAAGTTACGTAAAATCTATGTAAAATATTATTACAAAACAAGCAAAAAGTTTCCAGATCTCAAATGGATCGACGAAGCAGCGTCATCAATTTTCATCAAACAAAGAAATAAAATCGATGAAAAGCTAAAAATGTACATTAAAACATAAATTTGTAACTGATTAACTGAATTCGAATATTTTCATACAAAAAAGACATAAAAACATGCATAAAAATGAGAAATTTAAAAAATTACATAATTTGATCGGATAAAAACGAAACGGAGGGGCAAGATTTATGGTAAAAGTTTTTTTTTGGAGTGCAGTTAACTTTTGAATAGCTATTGCTCCATGCGATGGTTAAGAAATGGCCCTGTTGGCAGCACCTCCAACTTTCAAGTCGCTGTATTAATTGTTAGGCATGTCATGCTTTCGCCTTTACAGAAATTGAGCTCTTCGGGAAATTGAACGGGTTCCTTGCATCTTCCAAATTTCTGAAGAAACAGTCAAAGCCTTCCACACATTTGGGGTGAAAGTTAGCTCAGAGAGTAGAGTTCCTGCGAACGACGGTAAAAACAACAGTCGTTACGTGTCGTGTTCGAAACCCAGCTTGCACCATCACAAAGCGCCCCCGGGAGCCGGCGCATTATAAATGGTCTAAGCGCCCCTGACGCTCACGCTTATGGCGCTATATAAATAAACTTACTTACTTACATAAACTTTAAATAGATTGTCGATTTGAAAGCGAAGATATTTATTCATCATGCAGTAGAAAAATGTCATCTGTATAAGTTGATTTTAAAACCTTAAAAGATGTCAACATGAAAAACAAAATCAAAAAAATCATCCATATCTATGCGTCTCCTCCTGCAGATACTCTATGACCAATTCGTGCAGCTTTTCATAATCGTCCTGAAACAACAGATAATCAAGGTAGAAGTCTCTTAAACTATAACGCTATGATTATGAATATATTATAACGCTATATAAATGAAGTACATTTTAGGAACAATTTGCAATGCGGTCGCTATTTAATAAAGGTTTTATTAAAAGATTATTAATAAATTTCATAAAGATTTTAAGAATTATGGGACATTTTAAGACTGTGTTTTGTTCGATTCACTCACCAACGTTGGATTGTAATGAAACCTGTCGCTTTGTATTTCCAAGACATTTTGAAAAATAGCAACCTCATTTCGAGATGTCAACTGGTCCAATATGTTGCATGAAGTCATGAAGAACCCCGCCAATCTTTCGTAACTGTTAACCATTACAAATAATGCAGCGGTTATTAAGAACAGATAAACAAAACCACTAATAGGGATTGCACTCATTAAGAGGTGTCATCAGGTCTAAAACGTTGCCTGAAGTCTTATAAAATCCCCACCAATCTCTCGTAAGTGACAAACATTACAAGAAATATAACGGTTATTTAACAAAGATAAACAAAAAGATAAATTGGGATTTTTCTCAAAATTCTACCCAAAATTACTAAATCGTCATTTTCTATGTAATTCATAGGTTAACTGTGTTATTTTCAATTTTCAACTTCCAAATTTTTCAGCTTTTACCTTTTCCTAAATCGCATACGAGCCTTAAACTCTAGAGCTACTGGTAGCCAGGATCTAACGCATGATCTAACGTTTAAGACCTAACTTCTCGCGTTGGCAATATGGGTTCGAGTCCCATTTCGGGAGCACCCTCCTAATCGCCCAGTTCTTTGAGGGCAAGTAACTTTACTAGCTTAATTCGAAGGACGTAAATAATAAATTATTTACACTGGCTAAATATGAGTGACTGGCGAAAGCGATTTAGAAAAAGCTAGTTGATTATAAATAAAGAAAAACCGTTATTTTTCAAATTTCCAACTTACGATGACATCACAGCAGTTAATGAGTTCGGTTTCATGATTCTGAACAATTCATTAAACATAGGATAATTCATGATTGCTTCCATATCTTTCGATTGAACCAAAATTGCAGAGAGTTTTTTGGACACGGCATTTGCCAAATTCTCGTCGTTATCCTATGCAGAAACAGGTTGTTAAAATTAGTGTGATTAATCTAACCACTATAATTAATACATCCAACAAATAGTATTAAGTCTTACATAATCATTGTATTAAACAAATTAAATTTAATTTACGATTTTGATATTCATTGTAATCTGACATCACTGACGTAAATGGCGATGTTTGCGTAGGTGTTTGAATAGTTTTTCTCAGACATTTGAAGATGGAATATCTTTGCATTCGTATCCATTTCTTGACTGACGAGTGATATCACAAAAGTTTCCGTGTCCACAGGATGGTTAGATTCTGGAAAGTATTTCTGTTTGGAAATATCATTCTATTATTATTCTATTTTTATTCTGTTTTTATTCTATAAACCTAGTGAGTTTAAATAAAAAAATCACCTCATGTTCACCAAATACAATCACAAGATCACATTCTTTAGGTATTTCTGCCCAAAATTCATTAACAGTTGTTTGTTGAATTAAGTGAAATTTTCTATTACTGGTTACAACCTGCACAATCAATCGAATTATGTTTGGTTTGTTTCCTTTATATACGTGAACACAACTTACTTCAATGAAATTTCTCTCTTTAAAATGGCCTTTGCCAAAGAGTGTTTGTAAACGCTGTATAAGCATGAAATTACTTATTCTTATTTTATTATTTACTTTTGTGCAGTTTTAAATTCATTGAGAAATTATTTTGATGAGAGCTATTAGGACAGCAACATTTTAAAATCATGTGCGTGATTTGTGAATTATATTATACAAATTTAATCCGCACGAATTCATTCCTAAAGAGAGTTCTACCTGGTATTGGTTTCCATTTTTTTCTGTAATTTTTTACGATCAGAAAAAAATATCTGAAAGTCTTGGGGATCGAAATTCGTTTGTCCCAACGTTGCTTCTTCTGCTAAGCAGTCATAAATAAATCCGAATTGAACCTTTAAAAAATGTAAATGTTTGAGGATAATATTACTACTACTACTACTACTACTACTAATATTATTATTATTACTATTATTATTATTATTATTTGTGATCTTAAGTAATATCATCATTTTATTCAGCTCTAGAATTGTGGAGGAATCAATGATTCCTAGATTATTCCGTTGAAAAATTGATTTTGATTCAAAACAATATAAGGCTAAGTTAAGCGGTATAATTAATTTGCTTTTGTTAAATCGGGTTAGAAATATCTAAAATTCGTCACAGTAAGTTTGGTGCATCTTCAGTAACTATTCTACTCTTCTACAAAGAAAAAAGGCCTGCTCAACATATAACATTACCTCTTTCTCAACCATCTTCATCCTGCTTTCTCTAAGTTTGCTCACGCATCCAGAAACATTTATAGGTTTTCCAGCCAATCCCCTTGTTAGGAGATCGGTTATAGCTATAAAAGAACCTGTCCTACCGACGCCCGCGCTGCAATATTATTAAAGTAAACATTTTCAAAGTTTTCTTTGTTTTTAAATGTTCTTATTAATGCATTAGATCTTATCTTTGATCCAAAAGAGTGAATTTTACCTGTTTTGGAAAGTAATATAGAGGTAAAAATAAAAAAAAATAAATACCTGCAGTGCACCACAACGCCACTTTTTTGTTTTAGATAAAGTTTCCTGAAGTGCCTGATAAATGCCAGAAAATAGGAATGGTATTTCGGAGCATCGTGGTCTGGCCATGTTGTGTAGTGGAAGTGAGTTATCTCTTGCTTGAAGCCCTCCTTAAAAATTGTTGAATTGTCGAATTTCGTTTTTTTATTTATTGCAAAAATAAGCAGCATAAACTAATAAAGAGAGTGTGCCTACATTCTCTTATATTGAAATTTATAAATATAAATGAACGTCATTTATGTAACAATTATGTAATCGTTTACACATTTATGTAATTGTTCATACCTTTTCAAGAATTAGATGAGTAACTTTGTATTCAGGCCAATCATGAGAATTTATATAGGTTATTGTAATATCTCCATATGAATTACTTCCCATCATTGGCCAATATTCTACACATTTGATCTGTTGGTGACAAATATGTTTTAAATCTTTAATAAGTATTTCATTTTTGTTAAAATGTGAAACCCATTTACTGACTTTTGCCATTTCCACTAAATTGCACAACATGACAATAATTCCGATGTTTTCCTGCCAAATCATTCTCCAAAAACTTTCAACACTGTCCTTCGTTGGACCTAAGGTGAAAAATTTATGTAGAAATTTATTGTTTAAATAAATTATGTATTTTTAATTATACAAGCAATTTAATCAAATATATTTTTTAGTAATTATAAAAGAATATGTCTTTTAAATAATTTATTTACATCAAGTTATGGAGTTGATTAATTACGAATTATTTGAACGAAAAGCATTATTTTATTATTATTTATAAATTATTATTTTTTGTACTCCGTCTACAAGCTTTTAAAAACAGACCTTGTGTTGCTATGAGTGTTGATTGCAGAACGTTCTAAAAAATGCAAAAATTTAACTACAATTTAGATTCAACCTCCTCCTCCTTTTACAGAAAACAACAAGCAATACAATTTAGAAACTTAAGAATGACATTACTTCTACCTTGATGTAACTTGCGTTAATGTAATCTGAAGTTTCTTCGTCAGCTGATTTCACTTTCACCCTGTTTTTATCATCTGAAGAAAGTAATAATCTTACAATTCGAAGATAAGTGCTTGATATAATTTTAATGCTATAAATAAATAGAAATATTTCAATATCATTTGTTATTATATTATTCATGTTTCGAAACTGTTTTGGAGCAACAGAATACATTTTATATATTACAATATTCGAATGCATTGAAACATAAGAAATATTAAGACTTACAAGGAACAATATTTTTGAATCTATTTAGAGATTTTGGCTGTTTTTGGGCAAATTCAGTGGGATATTCAAAAACAGGCAGTTCCTATTTAACAAAGTTGATAAGCCATTACTATTTGTTTTCCTTCAAATAATGTAATCTTAAATTTAATCTTAATTGTAATCTTAATTGACTTTAAATTCTTTCGCAAATAGATTTTTCTTCTCAGCCACATAAGATGGAAAGTCCTCCAAATACAATTCTGAAACTTTGGGTGGAGCACCACTGCTTGAGGATGCTACGTAATCTGTAGAAGATAATTATTTTTAATAAAACGTCAATAACTGTTCATTTTAACATTTTATAAAATTAAATTTTGACATTTAAAAAGATATTCAACGAACTGCAAGAAATACATTAAGAACC
>MPNW01000506.1:29043-44212 GCA_011800805.1 Hirudo medicinalis
TAGGTTTATTATTTTATTCAAATACCCAAATCGATGCAAAGTTGAATCCGTTTCCTGAGCATTGATCAAGACATGTCGTATATCTCGGTGTCAGGATGTCTTCTTTATGATTTACTCTCATGTCGAAACAACCAACTACGATCTTCGTATAATCTGTTCGTCCTTGTTAAATTAATTAAAAATTCATTTATAGAGCATCATCTTTCAGCCTTCAAAATATTAGAAATTTTACTTTTGTTGCAACTTTCCCCTTCCCAATTTTCATCGCATCCACTTTGGCAGGTCCCATTTGATTTGTCACAGCTTACCTGCTTGTAACAATTACATTGTTTGTCGCATAGTTCTCCGTAGTAACCATTTTGGCATTTACCATTTTCTGCAAGATGAAATTAACGATCACTTTGAGACTAATTAAATGGTCTGAATATATGTAATGAAAATCTGAAATTCACCCTGTTTTAATTTCTTTCCAAAGATTTGTATTTCACAAATTGTCAACGATCCAGGTCCGTTAATCGGTTGTTGAACAATCAAATGCCTTCCAGGTGGTGTGTTAGGTCGACAAGTTATTGTTAAATTTTGGGAAATGTTGGTTTTATAAGGCCACTGTCTGCACAATGGGTAAGTGTGTCTAACTGGAGTAGCTCGAACACTAACAAATCCATTTGTTACTCCAATGTAGACGTATTGCATTCTGGCGGGGGTTTCACCTTTTCCAAAAATAGAAAACTATTTATGTAGTAATAAAATAACTTTGTATTGCTTAATCAAGATATAGTCACATTTTTAAATGAATATGTTGTGTTCAGACCCGCGAGGGGCAGCGGGAAGTGTCCAGGGACCCATAATTTATTTAAGACCCGCCCGGGTTTTAAAATATTAAAATATTGCAATCATGACTTTTTATTGCTTTCCCATTACCAAATTGACATAAAATATGGGAAATTTTAAAGCCCGAAATTTCTGTTGGCGGCTCGTGTGTGATAGAATAAAATTTCTCTAAATTCGAAAAAGTTTGTTTAGAATGTTTAGAATTATCTTCAGAATAAAAATAAAGTAAGATCATACGATTGGAATATTCATAATCCTTCAAGGTATCAGGGGTTTCTCTTCTTGGTGTTAATATTACTTCATGAATATGGTAAGCATCTTCTAAGTCAACTACCAGCCAATTCCGACCTCCAGCTTCATCCTTACCGTGAGAACATTTTGTAAACGTCTGCTCATAACGTCCGTCTACTGCTTTACGCCCATCGAGTTCTTGATAAATCGAGCTTTGAAAAACGCTCTTGCGAAAAGCTATATTTTCTGTTGGAAATTGACTGCCCGCTTTAGTTGAGATTAAACAGATAAATAGACAGGCTGATATAAATGAATCGATATTATATAAGTCAATGTTATTCATAACTACTCCAACACAATTCTGATTGGGGAACAACAAAAATCTGTTTGCTTGAAGCAAAAAGAGAACTTTGAAGCTCTATTACAGTTTGCAAAATAAGAAATCCGAAGTGCTGAAATTGTTTTATAAACGTTCATGGCGCTCATTAGGACGTGAAGAGGTATCAGCGTAATTTTCCATAATTTCTTCAAACACAACCAGGATGTTGAATTTATAATCACATCGTTGTTATTTGGATCTTTCACTGGAAACAATCTAAAGTTTCGTTATCAAATATTTCTGTCTCAGACTAAATTCTTGTGGATTTGTAGGATCTTTATACAATACCCTTTTAGTCTAAATTAAAGCACAGAAAATGAAGTGTTTCTTTAAACGAAGTAGGCATTAAATTCGTTCCTCTTAAATCAAATGACTACTAATTGCGTGTCTTGTAGTTTTTATGTTTTGAATGTGAAGCCATTACAACGTGGTTTAGCGTCTCTTTCGTATCATTGATTCAGACGAGTACATCCTTATGTCCTGATCATTCATGGAATGCTAAATTTAAATATTATGGTTATAATCATTAATATAATCGACTCAAATATTATATCCATAATATTATGAATATAATATTTAGTGATGATGGCAAACATAGTAAAAGTTTAAAGTTTAATTCGTCAAAGCTTTTATAAAAGATAATATTTATTTAAATTTGTGTTGGGATGATTGTTTTCGCAGTTTGTCTATTCTGCACATGATGTAAGCAAAAGTTGATTCAAAAGTCCGAATAGCTCACATAGCAGCATATTTTTTGTATTAATTTGTATTAATTATTAAATATATTTGTTATTCGGTTGACGAAAGGTTGAGACTACTTAAAGCACCCTGGTGATCGATTGAGTATCTTGGGGACGGAGCCAAAATATACATCTTATTTTCAATTATTTGATTTCAGGGTTAGGGTTATTCTTAAAAAAGATTTATTGATAAGTAATTATTGGTCAGAGTTTGCTTGAAAACAATTTGAGGTGAAAGGCACAAATCATGTTGATCATCTTATTGTTTACTCATGAATTAAAATAATATCTAAATATTAGAAATTCTTATTATATTTCTAAGCAGTTTCGTTCAACAAAAGTAACATGGAAATGAAACAAAATAAATTTAAGGATTCAATGTTTATTTTTTTGTTTTTGTTCGCCATGCGTTATTTACGTCATATAAATTATGATAGGTTGACTCATTCTATTAGACAAACATTGTCTTAGAATCTTAGGAGGCAATCTTGAAAATTTAAACAATCCTGAAAAACAATCGAATCTCAAAACAAGAAATGTCGATCTAAAGTTTGTTTTTGCTTTAATTTTGCCTGCTAAATATGCTGAAGATATGTTATTCTAACAAATACTGGACTTGAACGATGGAGAAGTCTTCCTGCGTCAAACTGATGGCAGTCTTACTTCTGTATCACGGCGTAAGAAGATGTAAGTGATGCTTTCAACATAATAAAATGTTCACATGAGTCGTTTAAATAAAAACAATTATTACAATTGAAAGATCATAAAAGATATCGATTGACTGAATTATTTTGAAATTTCAATTTGTAACGTTTTGTGAAGATTCACCATCAAGAATCGCAACGGTAGTCGCAGTTCATTTATGTAGCGACAGAGCATAACATCAGAGACTCTCTTATTGTTAACCATTTAAGTAATGACCCTTCACAAGGGCGCTTGTGGCAATGCAAGCCGGATTGAGGACACGACTATTATACATTGCATAGAGAAGTGACGGGCAAAAACTAACTCAGGGAGCATATTTTGTCAGTTCTACTTGGATTTCCAGGGATGAAGGAGGATTAGGTATCAAATGTTGTTGCCCGTGAGTCGGCTTTTGCCCGTCACTTGGCCAACAATCGCTTTTATCGACGATTGCAGGAATGCAACTCTGATACAACTCGTACGCCAACGAGTAACAAAAACAGCGGGTTATTTGTAAAATAATTACGAACACAATGATACAAATTGACAAAGCAACTTTCAAACTTCTACATTTGTCAGCTTCGTGTCAGGTATTCCCTATTTACTTGGGGTGTTACAAAACCTTCGAAACTGTTACTGAAGACCCCATGGCCATTCAATCGGCAGCTTCCTGTGTGGAGGCCTGCACTGGTCATGTACTGCATTTCGTCGGCATAAAAGTAGAATGCCTTTTGGTTTAATTATTTGATAAATTAAAAATTATTTAAACATTAATCAAGCTAATTGCACGCAGGACGGAATGGCTTGCTACTGTGGAAATATAACGCATTCAAGAACCTTAATTTCAAATTGCGATTTACCTTGTGCGGGTGGAGAAGAATTATGCGGAGGAATAGGATTTTATTCGGTTTACTCAGGTGGCAGAGTTTGATGTTTGAGATGTCAACTGACTTATAAGGATAAACATAACTTATTCAAATAAAATACACATGGGATAGAGATATGCTACAGAGCCAAGCTATTATTCTGTGTAGCTCAGAGTTTTTTTTTTGTGCACCATCGAAGCGGCCCGATTATATGTAGCTCAGGTTTATAAAAAATAATAATAACAGTCTGAAATCATTCTTTCCAAGCATGCAATTAAATTCACATCATTTGATTGCACCTCTTTCGAAATGTGATTATTTGTTGTCAAGTGACACTGATTTAACTAACTGATGATTATAAATTATTAAATACGATTTCAATACAGACGTTCCTATTTATGTGGGATGTTTTGTGCAAGAATCGGCAGGTTTATGTGGCAGAACTTGCTTGCAAAACGGCTACATTCCCCAAACTTCACGTGTGCGCATCTTTTTGTTCATAATTTACATAAAATCTTTGAATGAAGGAATTCTATTTTTATTTTTTAAATTAAAATAAATTAAAAATTAAAAATTAAAAATTTAATTTAATTAAATTAAAAATAACAACTCTTGCGGACAGCGCAAAAATATGAAGTGAACATGTTCCGATATAACAAAATTATTTCTTTTAGTCTCCTAGTTGAATATTCAGTTAAGTGTCAAACAACATATAAATTTCATAAATGCCCAATCCATGATGTGGGTTGTGAATCTAACGTGAATCAGTAATCATGATTGCATGATAACTAGCTGAAATAATCGAAATATTTGGAGAGAGATTTCAGATTTGTAATCCCGAAAACCATCACGCCATTTAGACAGACTTTCAAAGACGGATTTTAGATTTTCTAAAAGCTCAGCACGAATATGGGATGGAAACTTTCACGTTCAAAGGGTGATAAGAAATGAACTCTTAACGGGGCTGCACCAACGCGAAACACCTTGATCCCTCTGCCACATATGCCCTATAACATATTGTCAAAGCGTCCATTACCATTTACAATGAACTTAAGCAGCAAACTAATTATATCTCGCAATTGACTTACAAAATTTATTTTATTGCTAACATAATGGCACATAATCTTCATAAGTGACAAATGTGGCTTGAACTTCGGTTTGTTTATTCGAATAAATAAATAAATTTGTTTTAAAGTCTCGAGGTTGCAGGTGTTCAATAACTGATTTTGAAGAACGAACAAATCTAACAACGTCCTGCCAAGACGACTGCCTTGTTGATTCTACTTGTGAACTGGTTCAAATATTTTCAAGTACCTTTCATTTTATCTTAATTAATCAAACCAAAAATTGACTTGAAAGCAGTCATCAAAGAATAATATTTATTCTAAAGTCAATTATTTTCCTGGCTTGAAAAAATACTACACTCACATATTCCATTGCAACAACGAAGTTACGACCATGAACGGAGAATGTCCAGTTCCAACATGCAAACCTGGTTGGAAAGGAGATAGGTGTGAACAAAGAGGTTTCTCATCTTATCACCTACATCACCATCATTCATGTTATACAACTAATTTATGTTCCCTTCGCAATTCAAGACTGCTCTGTTAATAATGGAGATTGCGGTGAGCACCAATGCACATCATCCAATATCGCAGGCCGCAGTTTCTCTGATTGTAATTGCAAAAAAGGACTTACTCAAGGCCTAACTATGTTTGAAACATGCACAGGTTTATAACAGTATTTACCTTTTATTATCAGTATTACGTTCAGTAGGTAGCAATCGCCCTATTCGACAATAAACGTCGTGATTATTTGCCTTACAATAAGCTTGTTATTTCTTAATTCATTTACTTTTAGACCTCTTCGAGGGAGTATTTTCTCTCGTGATATATTCCGGAGCATGATGAATTCATTAGCAAATACATTGAGTTAGTTTTCTTTACTCACTGTCCTTCATACTTGTTGGATTCTTTCTCTTGTGTAACCCTTTTCCAAAGTTCAAAAGACTCATTGGGAGGGGATTCTTGAGAGTAGTCCGAGTTTAAGAATATAATTTAAATCTGGTAAAAAAAAATTTTAATAAAAAAATTGGACAAATCTGCAATTCAGTCTTATAACGCTTCATTTCCTATACTTAATCTTAATATTTATTTTTTAAGACATAAATGAATGCGAAGAAAAGCCATGCATGGAATCAACCGAACGTTGTATCAACACGTTTAAATCGTACATGTGCCTCTGTGCTCCAAAACACGGAATTATTAAGTGCGACAGTGGCAAGTTAATAAAGTTATTTATGGAGATTTGTTTTTAATTAATATTGGCTGAATTCTGTAGAGCCTTGTAGCCAGCAACTTTTTGCTTGCAATGGCTCAGAATGTCACAAAATCAGAGGCTTCTACAAATGCCGACTTCAAAAACTAAAGCCACTGAAGAGCACGGACAAAACAAGTGATAAGGAAGCCAAATTTGCTGGTCGATTCTTCTTTGCAATTTCAAATTTGTGGACAAAAAATTACGTTTTTTTTATAATTCCTTTTAGGAGATATATCCGTCAAAACAGTTGAAATGATGGTTTATATATGTGTCGGAATAATAGTTTGCATCCTAACTTTAATTTTGACCAGAAGTAATTTGTATTTTTACTTTTTCATGTTCTAATAGTGAATCATTTTAAGCTGTTAATTGATATTCCTAGAAATCCGTAAGAGGCACGCAGGCAAAGCTCAATTTGGTGTCCAAGATACCATATCCACTGAACCTGGCGGAAACACATCGCTAAAAGGAATTCAAGGAGATCAAGATGATTAGTCACAAAATTCTTTTTTTTTTACCAGCTTATCTCACCATTTTATTAACCAATATATATGCTCAATCACAACAGACGAAATTTATCGTTAAAACTGCACAGATGCTTATTGTTTTTTGAAATATATCAGAATTTATACTGTCGGTTAACTGGTTTAATGAATTTTCATGCCATAAAAATTGTTGTAGATATCAGCTTATGCAAATTGTATTAATAAATTAACCTTTATGGAACACCCGAGTTTTTGTTGGCTTCGTTATTTGATTGCATGGAATATTTTCCGAGAGTCATTTTTATAGCTCGTTATATGTTGGCTCACAAATGCCATCGGGGCCTATTTAAGAGGATCTAGTTGTCTTTCAGACAACAATTAAAGTTAGCATAAAACCTAGAAAGAAATTTGGCAAATGCGCCAGTTCCACAACATTTCTTTACGTGCGCAAAATTTCGAGTGCTCTCAGGGTCACTTAAAATCAGATGAGAGTTTAACATAACTGACATGAACACTTGAGATTTCAGAAATTCATGGAGGAACTGCTTTGGGTTACTTCAAAATGCAATTTTCGAAAAGTGCAAAAGTTGAAGAAATTAACCCAATTAAATAATTAACCCCAAATTTAAAAATAAGTAATGATACATATTAATTGTAACCCTAATTAGCATTAAAGCAATTGGAAGAAATGTTTGCATTGTTATTACAATTGCCACTTGCTAGATTTTCCATGAGTTTTATTTAATTCTTTTTAAGTTTGCTGAAACAATGTAAAATTAATATCGGATTTATAAATATATCTATGAAAGTTTATTTTCGAATGTGCTAAACAAAAATTAAGGAATGTGGGCGCCAAATAATGTCCCTGCGTCATTTCACAATAATTAGTACGGAAATTCCATCATGTCATTCATAAACCTAAGAGTGAAACGATAACGATAACGAGAGTTCGATTAGAGTGGCGTCTGTTCAACAGAACTTCAAGATCACGAATGAAAATGTAGTTACCGAATAAACAACTATATTCACGAAGTTCATTTTGGCGCGAAAAACTTCCTTGTGACTGGATTCAACTATTTTTAGATACATTCATTGACAGCAGTTCATTCATAAAGTTGAGTATGATAAAATGGTCAGTATCAGTCATTCTAACGACATCTATCTTGCACCATTTGCACTCCACAGGTAGGTCATGGTATTCGTATATCTCAAATATTTACAACATCTGGAATTTGCTGAAACTGGGGAGAGTTGTTATGGAAATTCATAACGACAATTGACACAAGTACAAAATCGTAATGTAACTATCAAAGTCAAATTCAATCGGCCAATATTTAAAGTGCCTTATGTATCCTAGGATGTCAAGGCACTTTAATAAACCAGAGCAGTCAGAAGGCAGTCGAATAAAAAAATAAAAAATCAAAGATCAAAAACAAACAAAAAATATCAAGTGAATAAGTAAATACAGAAACAAAAATAAATAATGTTAATTAAAATTAAAAACATTCCAATAAAACATAAAAAGTAGGCTAGTTTTGTTATGAGTAGCACTCATCAAAAAAAATAAGTCAGTTCGAATATGAAGCGGGAGGGCATTCCACGTTCTGGGACCACTGACGTAGAAGGAGCGGTAACCAAACCTGACACTATGGGACCTCGGGACCAAGAATATGGGATGACATGAAGAGCAAAGGTGAGCTCGTCCGGATATTGTTGTTATGGCCAGTATAGAGGAGATATTTTGGTGCAATTGTAGGATATAACTTATATATTATTGAAGAAATGTTATATGATATCCTGTAGGGTATTTTGAGTCAGTGTAGACTGTAGAAAATACACTGAGAGTTGAGATGGGTCTTTAAGACGAGGGCTGATGGGGGTCAAGGGCTGTTTTCTTGAGTATGTAGTATCTGTGCAATCTTGAAGGATGAAGGTACGTAACCTTTAGAAAGAGAGCTATTGAAGAGTCGCACCAGGAATGGAGCCAACACCAATAAAAGTTTTTTGAGGAGCCATGTTAGAATGGGGTCAAGACCACACTGCTTATTAGGAAATAAGTGGATCAGCATTATCACCTCATCAACAGAAGTTGGACCAAATTGGTTGAGTTCTATGCCAGTTAAAGTAGAAAATCCAGGAGGAGGAGGCCCAGCAGTTGACTCACATATGCCTCTTAGTTTGTCATTAAGATAGCGGTAATATTCTTTGGGAGAAAGTGTGACCGATCTCTGAGGGTTTCGCCCCAAACCATGTGGCTTCTTCTATATGTTTCCAGCGTCTCTCAGTTTTGAGTCTTAAATAAGAACGAGTTGCAGTCTTGAGTTCCTGACCCGTCATAACTCGTCTGAGCCTTGTAAAGTGTCGCTTCTCTCGCCTGCATTCAACATCAAAAAACCAGGGTTGCTTGTACCTATAAAGGTGAGATGTGACATTTGGAAGAAGTATGTGGATCACATCCACAAGGTTTGAGCTATCGACAGTGAAAACGATGAAAACATTTCATCATTCTGAAATTTATGAAAAAAAAATCCTAAGGTGCCTCAGTCATGATTAATTCTGCATTCTTTCACGTCAGTGTTTTTTCATTAACCAGTGGACTTTTTTCTTTCAGGCAATACACGTTTCACCTTTCAGTCAAAATATAATTTGACGTTTATACGATCTTTAAATGTGGTAATGTCATGTGGTAATTAAATCTTAGTTTTACAAATATAAATTATATGTTAGAGACTTTTAAAATACGTAAAAAGAATGTTGTTCTATTACACAGTTTATCATTTGGATCTCTTCATCGGGTGCTACAAAGGATTTCAGCATATTCGAGACATGAACTTGCGAAACCGATCTTTCGAGGAATGTGCTTTCTCCTGCAGAATATATGGACTTCCATTTATTGCCATAAAAGTAAATGAAATAAATAATAATTGAAGTGAATTAATATTTATTGTCCTGTCAAAATTTGAGTGTAATTTCTGCGGGCACGTTGTAAAGGCATGTCTTAAGAAGAAATTTCAAAGGAACAAAGCTGTTAATACCACTCGCATAGTTCCCAGTCAGACTTCCCTTCTTCAGAAATTGTAAATTAGAAACTCCAATTTCGAACATTTTTTCAAATTAGATAACGGAGCTAGAGACAACTTTTGTTCAGCAGAGGTCTAGAAACAATAAAAACGACCAGAATTGAAACGTTCGAACACTACATATGTTTCAGCAACGGGGGGACAGAAGTCCGACCATAGGAGTCTGTCAGGACTGTCTTAATAACATTTAAGACTGATTCCGAGGAGGTACCACGAATTCAATGTTACCAAATTACAAAAAACCTCACTATCTTAGGCAGAAAGGCCGTTTGGGTTAAAACTTGATATGTACACGTTGTTGCAGAAAAAAGATTTTCTGCAATGGTTCAACGTTTAATGGAGGGATAGCCCCGAATACTGCCAGATAAGAAGACATATGCTAAACAGAAGATCAGATATACAATTTGGCAGNATATGTACACGTTGTTGCAGAAAAAAGATTTTCTGCAATGGTTCAACGTTTAATGGAGGGATAGCCCCGAATACTGCCAGATAAGAAGACATATGCTAAACAGAAGATCAGATATACAATTTGGCAGCGGTCTAGTTAAAGATCAAGTGCCACATGGATCCCTGCAATAGTTGTCCGAGTGTTGGGGCGTGGCATATCCTACAGTTTCATGCAGTTCCAAGCGTTCCTACTTGGAAAAGGCACGGCTATTTGACTGGCGGGGCGATGTTTTGCCTTGCAGTACAGTAATGGGATGGACTGTACTGGTACAGTATGTAAGGAATTGTTTTGAGAGTTCTCGGTTCTCATGTTGTGTATTTGAATTGGATATTGTTGCGTTGTCTAGTATCAAATAGCTGTCGAAATAAAGTTGGGTTTAATGCTGAAAACCCAATAATTGCCATAGAACTAAGTGAAATAAGTAATAAGTGAATTTAATGACACTTACATGGAAGTTGCACTGTTTTATGCACAGACTGGACGAACTTGCCATTGTGGAAATGTGACAGATTCAAGAGTATTTTCTCAAAGATGCAACATCCTATGCAGTGATACATCACATTCCTGTGGAGGGCACAATTTGTACGCCGTTTATTCGAGTAAATTGAATTCTCATTTTGCTAATTTATGAATTATTTCACCAATATGTAACAATTACGGAGCTGCTTACCCGAAGTATCAAAATGTTTCAATTATTATTAATATTTACCACTTTACCATTTTATAGTACTGCCATATTATCACGGATGTTTAATCACTGAAAGCATGAATTCAAGTGAAAGTCTCTCATGTCAGGAAGCTTGTCAAATGGAGGAATTTAATTACCTGACTGCTGAGGTACATTTCTAGTTCTATTTGAGCGATAAAATGTATAATGATAACGTCTCATAATCAATTATTTTTATATTGAGTGTTAGCTTAATCATCGTATTTATTACGTAAATTGAAGTTATATAATTTCTGTTATTAAGACTTTCCATCTTAAGCAGGGTAAGTGCCCAACTCCACTTTTTAACATGAAAACATTTAAAGCACAAAACTTAACCTTTAAACCCAACAAACCCAAGAGAATATAGTCAGGTAAATTTGGTGAAAGTTTGAGAAATTTTGCAACCCCATTGAAAACAGCTTAAATTGACGTTCCTGAGATTAAGTGATGAAAATTTGAAAAATAACAAATTTATTCAAGTTGGTTCCAAGTTGTAAACAGAAGAAAAGTAAACACTCATGCTTTAGGAAACAGTTTGACTAGCGGTAACAAATTCCCAATTTATATTGTGAAAAATAGTTCTGTGACGCATTTATAAAACAAGCAACAAAAATTTGCATATCCAATAATCAATATGATTCACTATTAAGGGATTGATTACTTAGGATGTATGAAGAGTGACCACAGAAATGCTAAGCTGCCAAAACATTTTTATTCGTTTCGACTTTCGCACGAATAAATATATTGTTATAAATGTTGTGACTTTATTAATATTTTATCACTTTATCCGTCATTATCTTGTCTTTATCTTTTCATGCATTACTTTATTATCGTTTACTTTGTTGTAAGTTTATTTCAATTTGAGTCATATTATTTTATTTCAAAGCGGAAGTTATGCAGATGTTCGGTACCATTCCATAAATTGGGAAGACCTTTAGCAGCCGAATGCGTTACAACTTGTAAATCAACTCAGGAGTGTCGGACTTCTTTCAAGATTGAAGTTTACTCGAGTAATTTTAATTTCTTTAACTCATCATTTTCTCACAAATAACGATAAATCAATTTATTTTTAAAGTTGATTTTATTCCCGGTTTGGAGAAATCTTACACTGATATCTTTCGTTGTCTTAATGGTACACTTAATCAATATGCCGTGTGTGACCCTGGTATGTGCAGTGATGGAATGGTGGGAGAAAAATGCGACCAGAGAAGTTGTTTAATATATTTTTATTCATTGTTTCATTTATTTTCATTAATTCTATGCCATGAACAATGATTAGAAAATTTTTAATTCCTAAAGATTGTAAAGTGAATAATGGTGAATGTTACGCATCAGAATGCAAGGAATTTCAATTTGGAAGCAACAGTTACTCGGATTGTTTATGTAAGAAAGGATATCTGCCTGGTCTTACATTGTACGAAAACTGTAAAGGTCCTGCAGCAGATTTTGTATAACCCCATCAGCTTCCTCAAATAATGACATGATTATTTCAGATGAAAATGAATGCAAAACGAACCCCTGCGTTGCATCAAAATCAACATGTGTCAATAAAATCGGGTCTTACAAATGCTTATGCGTCGATGGATTTGTCTCATACTCCGGTGGCTGTAAAGGTTACATTGTTACGTTGCTGAAATGTTATCATCTAGTTGCAGTTTCTTAGTTTCTTAATAATCGACCCTGGAGTTCCGACAGAGATCCTCAGAAGAGTTTTCCCTGTCTTCAAACGGTTCGGCTCTTTGAATCTCCTGACGTTCGTTCCCGGTACCGTCACGGTCCCGACAACCTATTTCCCGTTCCGAACCTCCCGGTTTACAAATAATTAAATCATTCTCGGTCCCGCTAGACCTGGTACTGCTCCGTCCATTCCCGTCCAAAATTCCCGTTTAGTCCAGAATTCAATTTCATGTGTAATTAGGCCAATTATTTAAAGAAAATGTTAAGATATGTTATTATATTATTTAATTGTTATATACAATAAACACATGCTCTGCCTTATGAATAAGCTCAATATGCATTTTTGCATTCGTAGAAGTGATCAGTGATTAACTGAAAGTAAATGGGTCCTATTAAAATTTGTATAAAGCATTATAGATAATATATAAATAACACTTGGAAAATGTATAATTAACATTCATAATATATAGATGATATATAGATAATATGTAGATTTTTAAAACTCTACCTCTTTACGTGCATCAGATATGTTTGTATCACATTTCATTTGTTCCAAAAATTTGAATTCAAGAGAAACGCGGGAAAATCAAAAGTTTTAAAATAAATTTTCTTATTTTCATTTTCTTATTCCGTTTATTTATTTCTGGTCCCGCAGTTTCCCGTTCCCGAGTTCAAAGTTCATTCCCGTTCCCATGGAACCCGCGGCTACCCGCGGGAACAATATTGCCGGTCTACTTCGGAAGACTTCTTCCAGCTTCTCATGTGCCAGATCCAGAATGATGCCGCTTCTGCAGCCTTCAGACATCAGATTTGCATACTTTTCCGCTTTGAGCGCCTTGCTATATTCAAGTCTGTCTTCCTACCAGCTCCACCAGAATGATGGCATCCGTCGACGGAAACACTTTGACACCATGTCCGGCCTCTTACTACTTTCTATCATCTCTTCTGTGTTGGATGATACAGTCCAGTCGTTTGCCTCTGCAAGAATGTTTGACATCTCTTTTTGCAGAAGTGAGAACCCTCGCGCAAAAAATAAATCTTCCGATGATTTCCAATCGTGCGCGAGCTAGCCTTGGAAACTGCTGCTTTTGCGGCCTTTCGAAGAAAAAAAAAGTGGTTATGTCGCCATGTAAACCGACCTTTGGCAAGGTATATGTGCAATTTCTGAGCGCATGATGGTCTCGGTTCCGCCATAGAGCCCGCATTTGGCGTCTTGCACAGCTGTCCTAACATCACGAAGAAATATCTTTGATATTTATGGTGAATTGTCAAATTTAAATAAAACTAGCATAAACCCTGCCAAAATCTTCTGACAGTCATGAAGAATAATTTTCGATCGTGTTAAAAAATCTGTTAATTTAAATCGAAACGCTTGTGATGCTTGATGAACCCTGACAATTTTTCTTAAGCGTAACTAATACAAAATTGAAGAATACCAAGAGATTTTTATAGAAATTGTGACTTCATTATTAAACGAAAATCACCAGTTGATGTTCTTTAATTTTTATTTTTAGACAAAGATGAATGTCTGGAGGGACCATGCCCCGCAGGGTCGAATTGTTCGAATGCAGTTGGTTCATACATGTGTTTATGCCGTACCGATTTTGAATTACAAATGGACGATGAATGCGAAGATGGTATATTAGAAATAGTTCTATTTATTTAGCGCCGAAGTCTTATTTTTTAGCCGTTTGTGTAGTATCTTATCTCAAGGGAGCCTTTGTGGCACCACAAGCTGGGCGAACAAGGCACAATACGGTTGTTTTTTTTTATGTCTCTTGCAGGAATGCAACCCTCGAATTATTTTAATTTATATAAACTGCACCTTTACAAACATTTTCAGATTCGTGCAACCTGAACTTTTTTGAATGCACTGATGATTTAGAAATGTGTAAGCGATTCCCCTATCCCGGTAAATGTGAAGCTATTGTTCAACCGTTATCGAGGTCATCAAAAGAAGGAGGTTTGTTGCTGAATGCAATTAAATGACTTGAAGTGAAAACAAATTATTTATTTCCAATCTGATTCAGTTATTTATAAAAATCGGAAAAAAATTTATTTCATTATCTGTGCTTTGTTGTGTTTGGTAATTGCAATAGCCCACTACAAAGGTACTTTTCCATTACTTTAGAATCAAACATTGCAAACATTATCAATTGTTCTTCTTTAGACGAGCAAATCAAAGAGGAGAACAGAAATAGGTAGAGATACATTTTAAATGGCTTAAATGATTGCATTCTAATTGCTTAGTGTTACAGTTTAGGTTGGAATGTATTTACAAACCATTTTAGTCTTTGAGACCAAATTCACTCTTATAGACATTATAGAATATTATCTTGTGAGGACTTAATATTCTCTCTACTGTTATATGATCAACTGATTCTTAATTCTTGAAGTCAACTTATTGCTTGATAATTGGTTTCTTTTTGCATTCAACAATAAGCGTGAGTAATGCTTCCTTGTGGCGGAAATGGCAACTGCCACAAGCGCCCCTCTTCATAAATGGTTAACAAAAAGCTTATCCAACGCCGTGCATAAAGCGCTAGATGAAGTACAATTACAATAATTAGAGAGTAGATCGTCATTAATAACATATTAATACATCGACAATCGACATTTATACATTTAAATAATGAATAAAGGCCGTATTAGGCTCAAAATTCATGAACGCTGAAATGCAGAATAATCAAATGAACATATGATGCTAAATGATTATT
>MPNW01000506.1:45010-58975 GCA_011800805.1 Hirudo medicinalis
TATTGAGATATTTAGGCAAACGTTCTATTTTTCTCTTTTCAATCACAAACAACGGAATTAAAATCTCCAAAATATATTCAAGCAAATTTAATTAAACAATCGAAGTTTCAGTTAAATATATTGAATATTTGCAATTCAACTAATTTGTTAACAATTTATTATTAACAAGTGCACAAACAGCTGAAGCAGGACTTGAATAACATCAAGGAAGAGAAGTCCTCGATCTCAACAAACAATGAGGCAGAAAATACATAAAATATTACAAAAACATCAATTGCAGAAAAAAATCGAGAGTGAATATTTTTGAAAGATTTCTTGTTAATAATTAATAATTATTTCACTCCATCGAACCATCATAGCAGCTTGTTGTTGATCGAGTCTCATTGATTTGCTTCTCGAAATTCACAGCAGGTGTAGCTAAGAAAAAACATGTACCACCAAAGTTGTAATTATGTAAACATTCTAAAAGCTTATAAGAAAACTGGATGCATAAACGAAAATCAGAATAAAGAAAATAGAACTTTGGATTTATAAATATTATTATCATTGTAATTGTCTTGGCTCGTGTAAAAATAAAAATTATTTTCAAACTAGAAAGTTGAAGTTTTCAAGAAAATGGATGGATTATTGAAATCCTTTTTGTTGGGTATATTTCTTGGGATAAATACCGATATAGTCTCAGGTTGTAAATTTTAATTAGTTAAGCGTTACTTAAATAAATTAAATTTAACTTTTAAAACTTTAGGTTTCAATTAGGATTTACAAATTTAGCTTGAAAAGGTTGTTGTCACGACTGTTAAACACAAAAATAGTTTTGTTTGATTATTTTTCAAAAAATGTCAAAGTTTCGAAGTTCTAGCATATTACTTTGTTAGTTAATTTATCGATGCTGCTGCAAAACACCATTTCAGTTGAAGAATATTTACTTTCAATGAGAATTAAACCTTTTAATAATATTTCAAATTATCTTTATCTTGAAAGAATTAAATTAAAACCAATGTCAACAGAAGCAAATAAACTTAATCTAAGCGGTGCTTCAACCACTCAAGTTGGAACATGGAACGATCATTATTCCAGCCTGGCCATAGATGGAGATTTCAACACGTACTCAGTGGCATGCATTCGATGTGATGCCAACAATCCAACTGATACCATCGGTTGGTGGAAGATTGATTTCAACCAAGAAGTTGACATTGCTGGAGTTGAACTTATAAGCAGTCATAATCATCCAGGTAACGTATCTGTAATTTATTCAGGACATTTGTTAATTAATTCATCAGATAATTATTATAATTTATTACTATTATTATTTACTATTATTATTATTTCAAAATATTCATTATTGTGGTTGTAGTGTCTTTATAGTCTAAACTAATGCGAATAAATAAATATTTTGACTCCAATTAAAGAACCTACAAATTAACTTGTGATCAAGATTTTAATCAACATTTCATTTTACAAGTAGTACTTAACGAAATAGATACTTATTTATCAATTCAAACAGCGGACGTTGTAAATTAAACTCAAGTGCAATTTATGAAATGTTTCAACAGATTCCGATTACTTGCAAGAAATAGTAGTAAACATAGCTTCCCAACCGGACTTCAATCAGGGCAATGTCGTTAAGTGCGGCGAACATGATAATCGAAACATGTCCATCCCTGCTAACCACAAGATAGCCATCGTCTGTCCTCAAAAGTTCAAAGGTCGTTCGGTCATGGTTCAGAGGAAGCCTGGTGCCCTAATTAGGCCTGATGCTGTTTCCATTGCCGAGGTGAATATCTACTCAGAGCGTGGAGACTGGGTTCCTCGCAATTACGTTGACCAAAACAATAACCCAAGTGGAACTAATGGAAATATTATTTGTGGAAGCAGTGATCAAAACAATCCTAATTGCGTTAACAATGATCCCCATAATAATGGCCAGAACCGTAACCCCATCAGCAATAACAATCCCAACAGCACTAACAATCCGAACAGCAACAACAATCCGAACAGCAACAACAATCCGAACCACAACAACAATCCGAATAACAACAACAATCCGAGCAACAATAACAACCCGACCAACAACAATAACAATCCAATAAGTAAGAATAGCTTTGTATTTCAGTTTCTTTTTTACATTTTCAAAGGAATATTAAATCTTGATAATGATAATAATAATGATTGATAATAATAATAACAATAATAATAATTCTAGGTATGAGAGGGCAACCAGATGGTAGAGAGACTCCTGTCAGAGCGACCACTCAAAGTGCAACTTATCAAAACAACTACCCCGACCTTGCAATTGATGGAAACATTGACACCTTTTCTATTGCTGTTTCGAACCAAAACTGGCAACACGCATGGTGGCAGGGAGATTTGGGTCTTCCATACCAAGTGACAGGGTTGACGATAATTAGCAGCCCTGATTACACGAGTATAGACTCATTTTTTAATTATATTTATTTTGATTATTTACTCATTGTTGATGTGTTTCTGAATGTTTCAGATGCCCAGTACCTCAAGAACTTTGAAGTTTTGGTTTCTCAACATGATTACACTCACGATCCTCAATTCCAACAATCTCAAAACTGCATTAGTGTTTCCGACTCCGGTGTGATACCAACAAAGACTTTGATTGCCTTCAAATGTTCTACTCCACTTTTTGGAAGATTTGTCATCATTAAGTCAACAACGGGTCCTATAAGCTTGGCTGAAGTGAAAATATACATTCAGTAACGAAACTATCCGGGGTGCTCTAAATGAGAATGGTTTTTGAGAAATAAATAAACATTGAATGTTTTTATTGTGTTCAATTATTTATGGCTGATTAAATATTTATCTTTCAGACGTAACAATTTATGTTACGTCGGTTAAAAGGGAAAATTAGAAAGAATTGAAATGGTGAGCTAATGATAGTGAAATGATTGGATATGATGATGATGATGATGATGATGATGATTAATTATCGAGATGATTAATGTGATGATTAAGTAAAAGTGATCAGGCAATGTTTCAAATGGACAAATTTTGAGAAGCTCAAAAAGTTAAAAATTGTGTTTTTACAGCTTTGTTATATTTTCGGTCGAAAGAAACATAAATTTGTTGGCGAGTAATTAGGTTGTAAATGACATTTTATCAAATTAACATAATTTAATCTAATTTCAGTCATCTAATTGATTTAGGTGTAGTACTTCCAAAAAATTATCATGCACATTCAACGGCTCCATTACCTATCTATATTATGAATCTGATAAGCTCAACATATAATATACATCTGGCTCTCATTTGTTTGGAGAGATATCCAAAGCGATTCGGCAATTTTCGCCGCTCATAAATTATTAGGCGTATAAATTTAACATATGGTATAAGTTCCCAAAGGTCGGGTACTCTAGGTTTGAGTTCACTAACTGAAAAAAAGAAATAATTGACATTTGTGAAATGGTTATAATTGTATGACTTGTATTCAGTTGTGTAAATTATGTCTAAATTATGAGTTAATGTTTTTTTTTTATTTGCAAAGAAAAATTGGTTCTATTACCAATAAAATGTCAAACTCCGATAAAATTGGTTTTATTTCAACTACAATTAACATTAAAATCAAAACATATTAACAATATGTCATCACATTCTAAACATGCTTCCTTAGTTAACATAATCTTTAACTAATAGTCAAAAACCCTTCTGATTATACAGCAAACTAATTAATTCTAAAATATTCAATAAAAATTGTTGTCTTAATAAAATTAATCAAAATATACTAAATGTCTGGATCCCATTAAACTAAACTTATCTCTCAACAAGCAGAATTTTCTGGGTTTACAAACATTCTTCGAATCAATAGAATGATGGTGATCCAAATCCTACGAATATTGCATTTGCTCAACAACATTCTTTATTATTAAAACTTGAATATCATCTCATTAAAAATTTACCTTTTTGTGTAATTGTTTGACAAAAGTAAAACCCGAATGTGTTAACGCACACTTTATTTTCTGTTTCGCAGAGGTTGCGCCTGCATTCGTCGATATCTTGAATGCAGAAACATAAATTTGAAACCATCGTAATATTTGATATTAATACATAGTGCCGATAAATCAAGCAATAAAAATTTCAAATATATTATATAGGTTTTCAAAAAGGTTTAAAATTATCGTAAAATAGAAAATATTCTCAACCTTTGCAAGCTTCAAAAATGGAAGAACTTTCGAAACCTTGCCCACACAAACATTCGGAAACAGGTTGGCCATGGATCTCAAATTCGATGCATTTATGGTCTCCACAATGTCCATTGTTTATGCTGCAATCTTAGATTTAAAACAAAAAGTCATACTTGGTAAGACCATGCATTCTCATGCAGAATTAAGTGTTTATTAAATGTTGAGTAACCTCTAAGGTGACATCTACTTCCTTTCCATCCATGTTTGCATTTATTTCGTCCGCAGTAACCAAATATATCTGTGCTCTCAGAACAATGAAATACGTCGGCGTAATACATCATTAAGCCAGGCAAATGATTAGCTGGTCAGAAATGTTTTAAAAATATAGATAATATTGATAAAATATCGACCAAAAATATGTATACCTGAGTATACGTTACTTGCATAAGCTGCGCCGCAAATTTGTGAACTATTCCCCGCACAAGGCAAATTACATTGCGTGCTCTTCTCGTATTTTCCATAACTATTTCCACAAAAGCATACGGAAGAATACTTAATTAAACAAATATAAAATTTATCTAAGGTGACTGACTCTCGGAATAAAATGTTTCTCAAAAAAAAAACAATTTTATTTATTATTATATGTAATCTGACATGACGTTACAATACGCAAAGTTCTTGCAACAGAAAATGCCGTTTGACCGATAAGAAATAAATGTAATTTGCTGCAGCTCACATTCAGTAATTTAACTTGTCAGGTTCTAGAATTCTCTGATCGGGTTCCTATCTTATCAAATCGAAATCGATCGAAAATCAACACTACAATTGAAATAAAAGTATATTGACAAAATAAGAAATCAACAATAAAAGATCGAAACTTAAGTATAATAGCAAATTATTCGACAAATCTCGACAATCTATTGTTCTCGACGCTTCGCGCTCTTTCACACACACACTCGCACACAACTCTGACTCTCTCTCGAACTCTAACTCTAACGCACTGTAACACCACTCTCTGGCCTCTCTCAGATTTCTCTACTAGCTAACTCTGCATATCGCCTTATATACACATCGAGTTAATTAGATTCATCAATATGCAGAAAGTCATCGAATCGTTCGATCACGCGTAATAATACATCACCTCATGCAACCTTATCACGTACTTCATATAGTCATCCGCGAACAAAAGTAACATTTAAAAATATTCAAAAGTCAGGTCACTGACATAAATATACATCGTTAACTCTTCAGAGACAATTTAAGTAACACAGGGATTTTAGATTATAATTTGAATTTTTATGTCTCGAAATGAAGTGAATGTGATAATTTTAATTACCTAAATTATGTTAATCTATGAGTACACGTAATAATTAAAACATAGCACGATTAAAACAAGTTATTACCTGAGTTCCGGCATATCGGTAATGATTGGAATGACAAGCCTGAATGCATTTTTCATTTGTCAACACTTTTGCATCTACAACCTCACTTAAGTCTCTTGTCTTGGAATCTCTAAAGCACCCAAGAAATGCTGGTACAGCTGAAACGGCGATCAAATAATATCATTATTCTTTAATGGATCTAAATAATAATCGAATTACCGGCAACTTATTGGGTTTAATTGTCAATAAATCTTGTTTTGACAATTGCAACATTATGATTTAATAATAGCGTTATTTATTATGAATTGTTTGAAGGATATTTAACATCGAACGTGCCTGAAATCATTTTCAAGAATAAGTACCAAATAATGAATAATCCATAAGTAATTATTATGTATGTAAACTTAATTTCTAATTCTTTTTTGAATTACAAAGCATTACAATTTTATGGCTTCTATTTAAAAAGTTGTAAGTTTGGATCTTATGGAAAATAACCACACATGGTCATACAAATATTAAGTGGAAATAATACGATCTTTGGAACTTGAGAATGTCACGAAATGGTGATAGAAATAAAAAAAAAATAACAACATTAATAATAACATTAACAGTAATAGTAAAATGGTAATAGTAATGGTAATAGTAATAATAATAACGTTACCGACGTAGACAGCATAAAAATGTTTCTTTCGACATTCCCCTGACGCAATTCTTGCACCAAGTATATTCCCACAATGACACTCTAATTCGGTCTCGCAAAAAAAGATAATTAATAAGTTGTTAATTTGAATGCTTGATTTTATTTGTAAAACTCAGAATATCTTTGTGCATTGGCACTTCCATGTCAATATTTGTTACTGCGAAAAGTGTTGCCAAACTTAAAAGCACAATTCAATTGAATATATTGCCTGATTCGGCTTACTTTTAAGGCAGCGAAGTAAAACGACTTAATTGCACACGATTTGATGCAACTTTCTGCCGAGAGGACATTATAGCTTCTCGAATGGAAGTCTTTGTAACATCCGACAAAGAGTTTCTCACCAATAAATAATTCCGCTGAATTTACAAAATAAGCGGCTTTCAAATATCGTTTCACTCGAGTTGAAATTTATAGAATGTCGAACAATTATTTCATCAGGTCACA
The DNA here is from genome assembly GCA_011800805.1 of Hirudo medicinalis. Lineage (NCBI taxonomy): Eukaryota > Metazoa > Annelida > Clitellata > Hirudinida > Hirudinidae > Hirudo > Hirudo medicinalis. The sequence continues at coordinate 51,685 of MPNW01000506.1, forward strand.
ACAAATAAACGAATGCGAAACAAAATATCTCACCTCCTGATACGAAGTAAGACATCCAAAGACAGGCCAAAATTCTTATTGCACAACTGGCAGCCATTTTTCGACAATTAACTTCAGCGCCACTCTTCATCGCCTTTAACGTACGTTTTGACTTATCAGTTTCTATCACAATTAATGTCAATAACGATAAGCGAAGATCATAATGTTGCGTCTCTGCCACTCTCAGTTTCTCAGTTAGAGAATTCAGAAAAAAAGCAAGTGCTCTTGAGAGGCTCATCAGAAAATCGCATTGAATGAGTTGGCTCCCCGAACTACAACTACAACAGTACCATATCGAATCAAGTACTCAGTTAATGCCAACAAACACCTTACGATTCATTAAACGTAAGCGAAAGAAGCCTGGGCATTGGTAATACACCTCATTTACCATCAATAAATAGTTTACAGTATTTCGCTTAAAGAAGGATTAAGCGGTAAAATCGTCTCCAATGAACCGCTTAGATTACATTTTCAAGACTCTTAATTTTTTTTTTTTTTTAGTATTTCAGAACGTATTTTGAATTAAGCAAAGAAATGTAAAGTTTAAAATCATTTTTCCAATTTTATACGCAAGATGATAAATTTATGTCATGATAAATTTGTGATGAATCTGCCCATAACATTGATAAGTTATGATTTGTACTGCTAATTGGAAAATAGATAACTGAATTTGTATTCAATCCAATAAATGACAAAATTAATCTAAACAACTATAAATATAACTGACAACTGCCAAGATTTACAAGTGAACTACAAATAGTTCTTCAAATTCTCTGCTCGAATGAATCCATTTTAAATCCATCCAATACCTCTTATTAATATTATTATTAATTTTATTATTATGTGTTTGGAATGAATAATCCATTCTAATAACGACTTATTTCCGTAAAAGTCGGGATTTGTCATGCATTTCTCGAGCAAATCTTTTCTTTGAGTTAATTTATTTTTGTAGATGTGTAGTTTTTTGTAGTTTAGTAATTAGTTTAGTAATTATTTGAAATTGTTTTTAATTAAACTATATTTCAGCAATTTGGAATCATATGATTTAAATCAACATTAAAATTTTTAAAAGATTTTTTTCGTATTCTTGAGTTTATTTTGCAAAACTAACTTTATGGAGCATGATTATCGATATTAATATATTATTAATAATATAATTATATAATAAATATAACATATATTATTGATTATATATATTATATGTATACATAATTATATTGTATATTATCATTAATATATAAATATTATTAATAATATAATTATTATTATAAAAATTATAATAATAATAACAATAATAATATTACGGTGATTAAGGATTTTATAGAAGCTCATTTCATCACAAAACGATGTGCTGTAGAACCTTATCGTTTAAATAATAATTAACTAATAACTATTCAGTGTTGAACTTTAAAGATTTGTTGATGTTTGGATTAGTATTTTAAGACAAAAGTTTACTATTGATCATAACTAATGTCAAACATTAACGGGACTATTTGACAATATTTATCAAATGACAATATTTATCGTGTGCCAGATGTTGAACAATATTAGATTGCACTTCGCTCCGAATGAAAATGTACCATGTTAAATGATGTTATGAATTTCTTCATATGCCCTCTGGAGGTGGGGTCAAGCAATAGCGAAATTTTTTGGCAATGGTTTATTATTAGTAAAATGTCACTCCATAGGACTCAGGAGTTAAAATGCTCTCCTGATATTCAATCTTTGAGACTAAAAAATCGTATTTTCGGTCATTTTCTTTTATTTGATTTTTGTTTAGGAAAGGCGGATCAAATTTCTGATAAAACAACTGCAGCTGTTTTCGACGCTAGAATGACAAATCAATTCAAACCGTGATGGAAAACTTTGTTTGCTTGTTAATCTAAGTACACTCCGCTCAGTTGCTAATCGAAAATATTTGGTATAAAATTGAGAAATGGTGCTCCTTTAGCATAGAACGGGTAATTTGATCATTCGATTTAAAAATAAGAATCTGCTAACATTTATTGCAGACTAAATTTTAAACTTCCCTAAATAAATAGCGATGGGTGGAATGCTGAGGATATTTTATCTTTCCGTGTGCTTGAATGCGTGTCTTACTTCAGGTTAGTGCAGCACAATAAGTTGATAGTATTCACACATGAAAGAATATTCTAAATTTTTACAAAAAGCGAATCAATTGAGTCTAAGTGGTGCAACAGCCACTCAAGTAGGAACATGGAACAATCACTATGCCAGCCTGGCCATAGATGGAGATGTCAACACATATTGTGTCGCATGCGTCAAATGCGATGCCAACAATCCAACTGATACCATAGGATGGTGGAAGATTGATTTCAACGAGGATGTTGACATTGCTGGAGTTGAATTAATAAGCAGCCACGATCATCCAGGTATTTTGGCTACTTCTGTATTTGTTTATCTTCCCTGTTCCTATTATATATTTTTATAATAACAATACAATCTCTCTCCTCTTCATTGTGTGATATATTAGATAGTTTAAATGAGAATATGTCTAATCATTCTTAAGCAATGTTTCTTAATCAAGCCAAGTAAGTTATTGATTGTGTTAGCTTTTTCACCAAAACAACACATCGTCATATATATTTAAACAATATCATTTTATAATGTATTTTGTTTAACAGTATTAGAAATGGAAAAGCAATTTGCGTTTTTTAACGTAACATCCCAACAGATATTTTTTTTTTCTATAATTACGTAAAGTCCCAAGCATAACGTTAGGTGCGCTATTGATGTGAAACAAATGTGACCTGAATTAATATGACACAAGGAGTATGAAATAAAAGGTCTAAATTTTAATTAGATGATTAACATGATTTATTAATTTCAGACAAGGATTATTTACAAGAAATCATCCTGGGAGTGGCAAGTTATTCCAGTCAAAACTTAAATGATTACGCTAAATGCGGTGAACACGACAGCAGAAACGTGATGATCTCCTCGAATCAGAAAATTGTCATCGTGTGTCCACAAAAAATGAGGGGTCGATCAGTTATCGTTCGGAGGAAAGAAGGTGCTTTGATTAGACCTGACTCTATTTCCATAGCTGAGGCTAAATTCTACTCCAATCATGGAAGCTGGATTCCAAGCAATTATTATGGAAGCTACAGCGATCAGAACGGAAACAACAACCAGAATGGAAATAATGGGCAGAATGGAAATAATGGGCAGAATGGAAACAACAACCAGAATGGAAATAATGGGCAGAGCTCTGGAAATAATGTTCAATGTGGGAGCGGCAATCAAAATCCAAACTGCTTGAATAACAACAATGCTATTGGTGAGATTGTTTACATATTTATTCATTATCATTTAACTGCATTTCATTCTCTCTTACGTTTAGCATGTGTCCTGATCAGGTCTTAATAAGGATTAATTTTTCGTGTCTCAATTTATTGTTACGGAATTAATAAATAAAATATAATCAATTAATAAAGAAACATTTAAAATCATTTTAAATATGTTTGTCGGCTTATTGAGTATTTTTTATGTAAGGATTTATTTTTGAGTATTCGTATTTTTAAGACCAACAAAAGTAAAAATTGAGTAGATATTTTTCGTAAAAGCAACTATTTGTAACTTGTTTTAGGAATAAAGGATGCTCCTTCTGGCAAACCAGTTTCTGTTAAAAAGGCCATTCAGAGTGCAACTTATCAAACCAATTATCCGGAAAGTGCAATTGATGGAAACAAGGATACTTTTTCTATTGCTGTTTCGAACCAAAACTGGCAACATGCATGGTGGCAGGGAGATTTGGGTCTTCCATACCAAGTGACAGGGTTGACGATAGTTAGCAGCCCTGATTACACGAGTACGAATTGTTTTATGTAAATAAATATGATAATTAAATGCTCGATAACATTGACAACGTGATTTTACATTGGCAAAGTAATCCGAGTAAATCGTTATACCATTGCAATTCTTGGATCCTTGATAGAAGGACATTCAAAAACGAACATATCTTTTTAAATGCCTTTAGTGGAAGTTATGTAATTAATTTAGTAATCGTTTCTCAATATGCAGATGCACAGTACCTCAAGACCTTTGAAGTTTTGGTTTCTCAACATGATTACACTCAAGATCCTCAATTCCAACAATCTCAAAACTGCATTACTGTTTCTGACTCCGGTGTTATACCAACAGGAACTTTGATTGCCTTCAAATGTTCTACTCCACTGTTTGGAAGATTTGTCATCTTAAAATCAACAACGGGTCCTCTAAGTATGGCTGAAGTGGAAATATACATTCAGTAACAAAGTTATCCCTGATGTTGTAAACGCATCAACATCTTAATGAACAAATGATCAGAGAATATTTAATTCTTGTTGAATGCAAGTTGAAAAATCAATGCTTTAAAATGTCTCGTTGTCATACCAAAAGATGTGTTAATTAACTGACCACATGCATGGTAAAAGTCTAATAAAAAAACTTTAGGGGAAATTTGCATAGAGAAGACATTTCAGAAATAACAAAGTTTAACTTTTTAATCTACGATAATCTGTGAACAACATTCTGAGAAAAATAACTACATTTGTTAGTGGCTCAAATGAAAAAAAAATACTTTGCGGAGAAAATCTACCTAAGATTAAAAGCATCAACAAATCTAATCTAAATCTCGCAATCTGTTTTGACCGAAGCGCACATCAAAACATGATAAGTTGATTTCATTTTCAAGAGATGAGGTATTATAAATAATTATTTTAAATTCAGTAGTAGGGGTTTATTCAGTGCGAATTCATTCCGATTTGTAATATTGGGTTGCTGATCTTAATGAGCAACTCAAATTTAACTTATTTAACGCTTATTTCAGACTAAGCTGCTAGATTGTCTGTGGTCTTTTAGAAATTGAAATTCTCAAACTAGTTACTTGCCAACCCACGGAGCTGTCGACAAGCTGACAAGCAACGTTTTCAAAATTTAGTTTATTAAGAGTATGAAGTAAATTTTCTTTCTATTTGGAAATTGTTTTGAAGAAGTTAATTAAAAGCTTATAAGTAATTTTTAATTTTTAAGTCAGTTATGTCAAATAATTAAATAGTGCGTCACGCAATTCAATAACATTTCAAATGACATTGTTTAACATTTCGTAAATTTTATTGCAAGCGAATATGAATATTGACGAGTTCCAAGAAATGAGTTGTGGCATCAAATAAATGTTTTTCAAGTAAGTGTTTGTTTGAAGTCTCCAGACAAAACATTTATTATCCATATCTATCCTTCGCAGAACATGTTTTATGAAACGGAAAACTGAAACATGTAACATTCATCTTATTCATGCAATTCTGATAACTTTCCTGATTTAAAGAGAAAGAAAGACAGATAAATCTCCACAGAGCACTCAGTGTGGTCTGGGTTTTTTTTATGAGAGCATGGAATCGCGTGGAAATCTGTAGGCCACCCATTGAGCATCAGCATCTTGATGTCAGAAGCAGGTATTAAATCCCCTTTGTAGTGACCTGGTAATGCATCATTCATTAGAGAACAACCACCTCATCTTAATTAAGGCACGCACGTCCCTTTGGACTCTTACCAACTTTTTTGAATCGGTCATATATTTAAAAAGCTTATCCAACTTTTCCCATCCCAGTCCTAAGCATCTGTTATGTAACAACATACCCCATTCGTTTTTCCAAATCATCTCGTTGTGAAACGGACTTTAATAATTCACTCAATTAAATAGCACAGCTTCTAGTGATTCCGGATGGTCTGATGGTTAAGAGTTTTACGATGGATTTACGAAGGATTTGAAACTCATTAATCGACTCTAGTAAGGTTAAAAGATGTATTGGGATGGGTAAGTTTCAGTTTCAATGTATTTGTACTCACTTGGGATTTCGCCAAGCTAAAATTTGTAAAATGCTTACAGATTGGCCCTTAAGGGAAACGTAAGTATCATTAAAAGATTGCGATATTTCCAGGTTGATTGAAGCAATTAATCTAAATTAATCACTATATGTGAGACATTGGAAAGCTGCCTGACGAAGAGCAAATAGAAGTTTGAAAATGCCGTGGTGAATTGCATCAATTTCCAGTGTTTAATTATTTGAAGTCATTAGTTTAAATAATAATATTATTATTCAATACTAATTGTTGGTGGACAGAGTGAGTCTTTCGCTCGAAAAGCATAAAATGTTATCATGGCAATGGTAGTTAGCAATTTAACACAAGTTCATTTCGTTCACATGTGTCTGTGACATTGATATATTATTTATTTGCACTGCAAATTGAAATGCAGATTAGGAAATTTGTCTCCAACATAAATAAATTTTGATATTATTAACAACTATTAACAATTATTAACATGGAACATGTGGTAATAGATGACATTCTATCAGGAGTTATTTAGTTTTTTTGATCTCCAAACTCCTTTCATTAATATTATGGTTCTTAAAATAAATATTTTCACTTTACGAAAATCTTTGTCTTTTACTACATTATTTGTTCGCAATAAGTCAATTTTATTTGTAGGAAAATTATTGAACTTAATTATTTTTTATTAATAATTAATCAAATTAAATCAACTATAGTTTGAAGGAGACTGAACCTTCTTTATCGTTGTATCGTTCAACTTGTGATACTTTCAAACTATCATCATTAACAAGGTTACCCATGTTACACAAATTTTCTTAATAGTCTACAAATGATATGACACATCTAGGAGTGTGGGGAAATTAGAATATGTGACTTTGTGAAGGGACAGTCAAAAAAAATGAATCAGAGCTCTTTGCTCTTCTCTTTATTCGTCGACCTCATCATTATAGGTAGGAATGTTCGATTGCCTGATAATCTAATCACAAGATTAATGTTCGATCAGGATGAAGTTATATTTAATAATGCATTTGAACCCGCATAAAGCAATTTAGACGAGGTGAGTTATTTCAAATTCACTTCAAATTACTTTCACGGAACAATAAATCTGTTAAAACGCTATCAAAATTCTGTTGTAGATTAACTGAAGAGTTGAAAAGTCTCAAAAAGAACGATGGGTAGAATACTGACGATATTCTTCATTTATATGTGCCCGAGTTTCTACATTCTTTCAGGTTTGTCAGAGAACATAGGCTTAAAAGTATTCATGCGTGAAAATGAATGCTTCAATCTTTTCAAAAGCGAACCGGTTGGATCTAAAATATGCAACTCTTAGTCAAGTCGGAACATGGGACAATCATCACGCTGGCCTGGCCGTGGATGGAAATGTCAACACGTATTCAGTGGCATGCATTCGATGTGA